>ML685797.1:20136176-20211267 GCA_007922175.1 Pelusios castaneus
ATAATTGAGTGTTTCCTATATAAGCAACCTTAACTGCAAAACAGTAACACACCTTTTAGTTCTATGTTAAGCTAGATCAAAGCAAATAATGAATCTATAGTGAAACTAGCGGGGGGGAGGGGGTGTTTCACCCCAGCACTTTTATATTTAGTAAATATACTTTTTAAGTTTTTGAATGTTTTCACACCTTTGATACCGGTGTTTTGTCTAACACATACTCACCCACACTTATGACACCCTAATTAACACTTTGTGTATCAACAAACCACCCCAGTAGCAGGAGTTTGGGTGTTTATATAAAATACATGTATCATCATTTATTAATAAAAATCACTCTGGATTTTACTTTATTTGTTATCCTACAACTAGAAGTGAATGCTACCAACTGCTGGAAGTTTGTTGTCCATTGTAAAGCAGCAATCTAATTGGTCAACTTGATTGTCTCAAAATTTTAGTTCCCAGCATAGATAGAAAAATCACTAGATCTCTTTTACATTAGTGGAATTACTGAATAATTATTTTTCTCTTGTTGAAAAATGAGAGAAGTATTTATGATGCAGGTATTGTATTACAGGTAGAGTTTGTTGCACAGATAACCTTAATTCTGGCACTTCCTAACTGCTGAACGCTTCACTTTACTACCACAATAACATTCTTTCAACATACTTTTTTGTATGCAAATTAAATTCCGCCATTACTGAGTCACAGTCTAATAGCAAAATCCTGTACAACTTGGATTGTGAGCTCTTTGGGGCAGGAAAGGTCTTCTTGTTCTGTGTTTGTACCCCACTTTGCAAAACTGAGTCCTAGTCCATGACTACAGTTCCTGATATTATTTATTTATTTATTACCACATAGGACATTTCATTTGACTGCTGAAATACCTCTGCTACTGTCAGGGGATACATCATGTCCACATAAAAGCAAGTCCTCTGGATGTTTAAAGGGTGATATTGATTAAGGGAAATTAATTCTTTCCTCTTCAAAAGGAAACTGAATGGCTCCAATGGGAAAAATGGGCAATCTGGGAGTGTGTGCTAGTTATTTGAAGGAAGCTAAAGGGTAAGAGTTGGGGAGTGCAGAGCTGAAACTCCTCTTCTGAGTTAGGGCCAGTCCTCACATTTCCTTGCACAAACATGCAAGGCGCGTACTGATTGGTTGGGGTGCAAGAGTGTGGAGAGGCACTGCAGAGTGATATCTGCACCACCTGTGCACCATGAAAAGTAGATCTCTACATGTGACAGCACTAAGGCTATGTCTACACTGGGGAATTTAGCTTGACTTAAATAAGTCGACTTTAATAAGTCGACCTTATTAAGTCGACTTAGAGAGTCCACACTGGACTCCTAAGTCGACTTACAGTGGACCTTACTAACTCGACTTAGAGAGTCTATACTAGACTCTCTAAGTCGACTAGTTCGGCTCTCCCCGGGGCAGCAAGCCCCTGAGCAGTCCGGGGGTGAAGGGAGTGTGGAGCTCCCTTCTGCCCTGGACCACTGGCTCCCTTCTGCTCGGGACTTCGCAGGTCCTGGGCAGAAGGGAACCCTTCTAGCCAGGAGCGCTTGGGTCCCGGGGAGAACTTCCCCAGGACCCGAGTGGTCCCGGCCAGGAGGAAGAGCGGGAGACACGTGCTCCAGCTGCTCAGCAGCCAGCAGCTGGAGTGCGGGGCTTCCTTCTCCCTGGGTATTGGGGAGAAGGGAGTCCCACACTCCCTCCTAGCTGGGAGTCTGTGGTCCCGACCAGGAGGGAGAGCGGGAATATAGTACTGGGTGCTTATAATTTTTACAGAAACTGTTAATAACACTGCTACTTGACCCTGCCAGCAGGTAGAGGATCTTGGGGGGCAATTACCGCACCAGTGGGGTACAAATAAATTTTTACTGAAAAATGTAAAACAGTAAAATTCAACAATGGGGTGTATGGGGTTTGTCACAGTAGGCAATTGGGGAGGAGGTTTCTCTTATTAAGCAGTGTGAAAATGAAGAGGTGTCACAGTGAGTCACAATTGGTGGCTAGCGATTCTACAAAAAAAAATATGTCACGGTGGTATAGGTATAGAGGTACAGTAAAGGCAGTGGTAACCAATGGGGTTTTACGAATATGAATGAGATACAAATGGCAGTAAAATTGCACAATAAGGGTGATTAGTGAATTTACACAAGTGTAATAGCACAGATGAGACTTAATAACTTGGTTTGTAGGACTGCAGTGGCAGGTAGTCTGTAAGAGTGTACCTAGAGGCTGGGTTAAGGAACAGGGGTGGGAGTGGAGTGAGTAATCAGTGGCAGAGGAAGAGGGAAGGGTACAGCTGCAAGGGATGCAGCAAGAGGCAATCTGTAAGAGTGTACCTAGAGGCTGGGTTAAGGAACGGGGGGAGGGAGGGTTGAGTAATTAGTGGCAGAGGAAGAGGGAAGAGTATAGCTGCAAGGGATGCAGCAAGAGGCACTGAAGCCCTGCAGGGCGAGGCTCAGAGCAGTCTTCAGGAGCCTGCGGGCTAAACACGGAGGAATCAAAGAAGAACCAGAGCGCGCGTAGAAGGAGGCTGGGAGCAACAAGGGGAAGAGTGGAGGACAAAGGGCAATGTGGAGATAAGTGGGGAATTGGGAGGAAACGGATGGCGTGGGACGCTGGGGAGACGGCACTGGGGAAAACGAGTTACAGCAGTGGAGTCACAGGCGGGTTAGAGAGCACTAGAGGGGAGTTGAGGAGCAGCGGGGTGAGAATCGAGTGGGAGGGGGAACGGGAGTTAACAGGGTAAGGGAGTGGGGTTGGAAGAGCAGGGGCAGGGAAGCACGTGGAGGGAGAAGTACGTGAGGAAACGGAGCACGGGGATGGAGTCAGAAGGTAGGGGCAGGGAAGCGCGCAGAGGAGCAGAGTAAAGAAGGGGTATGTGAGGAAACGGAGCACGGGGATGGAGTCAGAAGGTGGGGGCAGGGAAGCACGCAGCGGCAAGGGGTTTGGGAGAGGAAGGAAGCGGTGGCAAGGGGTCCGGGGAGAGGGAGAAACAGCAACGGAGAACTTGGGGAGTTCGGGGAGAGATTCGGGAACCAGATTCAGGGGAGAGAGGAGGCGGTGGCAAAGGGTTGGGAAGTTCGGGGGGTGATGCAGGCAAAGGGAGAAAGGCAGCAAGGGGCTTGGGAAGTTCGGGAAGAGAGTTGGGGAGAGGGGGAAACAGCAGTGGAGGGCTTGGGGAGTTCGGGGAGAGATGAAGACACAGAGGCACTTATTCAACAACTTAACAGCAACTATACAACTTATGCTAATAATGAACAACAGAAAGAAAAAAAAACAAAAAGAGAGGAGCAATACAGTAAAACAGTTATCATTAATCTAGCTTGACTATGGCCACACAATATAATAGGTAATGGCAAACAAGTATCCCACTTAACTACCGCTAAACACAGAAACAGAATTCAATTCTAACAGAACTACAACTTATACAAGCTAATAAAATGCACGGTTACAATTTAACAAAACTAAACCTAAACAAACTAATGAAACTAACCCTAATGGCACGCCTTACACTACACCGGTCCTATTGACCAGGGGGAGCAGTCCCAGAGGCAGAGTGGTGTGAGCCCAGGGTACAGCTCCTGGGGGAGTCAGGAGATGGTGGCTGCAGCAGTGGAAATGGCTGAAAGCAGGGAGCCCCGGGACAGAGCACACGGAGGCAGAGCTTAGCAGTGGCACGGGCTTTTCTTTAGCAGCAAGGGAGCCGCGGAGTTAGAAACAGTTTCAGGCACAGACCAAGGAATTAACTTGAGTCTGTCTGCTGGGGAAGCAAGGCCAGCAGCTAGGACAGGGAGAGTTTGCAAGAGGGGAGCCTTACCAATTCCCGGGAGAGCAGCAGGGATAGAGGCAGGAACAGCAGCAGCATCAGAGGATGCAGAGGAGGCTCGGTTCGTTTTCGATAGTCAGGAGATCTCACAGGAAAAATTTGGTGTTCGTGGGAGGGGAGTTTAAAAATGGGGGGTACACTCAAAAATTAAAATAAGAGCAGAGAAGGGGCCCCCCAAAGACCCCTAGTTGATCAGACCAGGTGGCAAAGCAGGAACCTTTCTGATGTTTGACTCAAAATTGTCTGGTTTTAAAGGCAAACTCAGGCAGCTTCCCGCCAGTAACTCTGATTGGCTCCCTCTGCTACAGGGGAGGAGAGAGGGCAGGGAAAACTGCAGGTAAGCACAGGACATGTCTGGGCAAAGTTCTGAGCCACAGGTATGACTCATGCCCTTAATGCCCTTAAGCCCTTAAGCTCAACAGGCCATTTAAGTCTTGCACTCCTGGGCATTGTCCACCCTACACCAAGCCAGGGTCTAAGCAAAGGAGCTAAAGGCCGCCTCCCTGGGCTGGGCAATGGCCCTGATTAGTTTGTAAAAGCCATCCCTATGAGCAGGGGCAATGGCTTCAGTTAGCTTAGTAGCCCAGGAGGGGTGGCCACACAAAACAACAAAACAAAGGGAAAAATAAATGCGGCTGGGGGACAGCTGCAACAGACACTACTAAAGGTGAATAAGGATAAGAAACTGGTTAAAGGAGAGACAACTGCAGTTCATACTGAAAGGTAAACTGTCAGGCTGGAGGGAGGTAACTAGGAGAGTCTTGGGACCAATTTATCTCAACATTTTTATTATTGACCTTGGCACAAAAAGTGGGAGTGTGTTAATAAAATTGGCAGATGACACAAAAGTTCAGAGATATTGCCAGTACAGGAGAGGACTGGAATATCATACAAGAAGTTGAAAGTGTAGACATACCCAAAGAGTTTGGCTTGTTTAGCCTAACAAAATGGAGTTTGAGGGAAGACATGATTGCTCTCTATAAATACATCAGAGACATAAATACCAGGGAAGGAGAGAAGTTATTTAAGTAAAGCACCAATATGGACGCAAGAACAAATGCATATAAATTGGCTATCAACAAATTTAGGCTTGGAATATGATGAAGGTTTCTAACCATCAGAGGAGTGAAGTTTCTGGAACAGGCTTCCAAGGGGAGCAATGGGGGCAAAAAACCGAACTGGCTTCAAGTTTGAGCTTGATAAGTTTATGGATATTTAAACTAGTGTGAACGGTGGATTCTCTGCATCTTGAAGATTTTAAGTCATGACTGAGGACTTCAGTAACTGATTCAGGGGTCATAGATCTATTATAGGAGTTGGCAGATGAGGTTCTGGGGTCTGGAGCATGCAGGAGATCAGACTAGACGATCATGATGGTACATTCTGACCTTAAAGTCTATGAATCTAATAGTCTCTCAAGGCAGCATTTTGTATTATTTTTGGGATTCGGGGTGGGGGAACTGAGGGTGGGGCTCAGAAGTGAAATTGGTTAATGCAATTGTCTTGCTGCTTAGGAGATCTGAGTTTGCATGTGTATCAGATCACCAGTGGAATGAATTGGGAAGTCTATCCCGATTCACATTTTTTCCATTTATATGACACTATACAAGTGGCAACATTTAGTGCTGCTACAGTCTCTGCTCAGAAGAGGAGCTGCACACGAAAAATGTGTCTCCCCGTCTCAGTTGGTGTATCTACACTTGTAAATTAAGTTGACTTAAGCTTGCTTAAGTCGACTTAATTTACTCTGCATCTACACTACACTTTCCTTAAGTCGACTTAAGCAGCGGCTTAAGTCGACTTCAGGAAAAATTAAGTCGACTTCATAAAACCTCATTTTAAGTCAACTTAGCCAGTGTGGATGTGGAGTAGCCCTAAGTTGACTTTAAGTCGACTTAGGGGGCTCCAGGGCTTCCCCACTGCCCTCCCTACCAGGGTGACTGGCACAGCCACAGCCTGGCGTGCCCCCCCAAAGGGCAGGGCAGAGCCCTGCCCACCCTGCCCCTATGTCGTGCCAGGGTCCCTGTCCCCCTTTGCCCCATTGTACCAAGGTACAATGGGGCGAAGGCAGAGCCCCCTGGCACTTAGCAAGGGGTGCCGCCCCTGCCACCGTGGACCTGTCCCAGGTCCACCTAGCCCCTACAAGGCATCCAGTATGGACAGTCTAGGTCGATTTTGTATGGTCCCCTCTAAGACGACTTAAAATTTGAGTGTGGACATGCTAAGTTGACTTAACAACGTCAACTTAAATTTGACTTTGTTAAGTCGATTTAGCTAAGTCGACTTAAATTAACAAGTGTAGACATAGCCAGTGGTTGGAGTCTTGGACCTGATGGATAATGGGCAAAGAGAGGAATCTGCACCTTTGTCTTCTCCCCAACCAAACTCTGGCATTATTTGTAGTCTCTGTCCAGTGCAAACAGAGTGAATGACTGATTGCTTCCTACAGTAAATCCAAGCATGGAACCCAGGAGATCACTGGCATCAGCTCTGTTGATTATGGGACAGGTGATCTGAAATCACATGCATCATAAGTCACACTCATGGGCACCCTCATCTTCAACATGGGTAGAGTTCTAACACTGGTTGAGGTTTATTGGAGATGTATCTGAGTGCTGTCTTCACTCTCTCTCTTAGTTTGATCAGTTAGTCTTGCTGCTCTTGAGCCAAATAATTGCCTGGTAATTAAGAGATGGGGGTCACCACAGTTTTGGGATTGGTTTGGTGAGGCTGCAACCTGCTGCATTAAACCCATTCCTGTCATGCAAGTCTTATTTCCTGTGTCTCTAGAATTAGATCAGTTGCTGTTATAAATAGAGCTAGAAACCACATCAATCAAAACTTATTTCTTTGAAAAAATAGCTTTTTGATTAAACACAAATTTTCACAAGAATTTCCATCTTCATCAAAAATTTTGGGGGTTTTCATCAAGAAACTAACAACTTCTTGGTTTGGGGATTTTGACCAGCTTGAGTTACAGGTAAGTCATATGTTCCATAGATGGGACAATTCACACAATGCCTGTTTGCAGCAGTTTTACAAAACTCTTTCTTTCAGGAGTAATAACATCCCATAAATGAGAGGAAAATACAGGGTAAAATTGATATCACTACTTCCCAATGAGTATATTTCAATAGGATTGGGTAGGTGATGCATCAGGGCAGATTATGATGATAATGATTATCAGTACTTGAAAGGCATTAAAACTCAGCTGCAAGACTTTGTTCCAGATGTAGAAAATGCTAGTTTAGGATGGCATCTTGGACTGATTTTGTAAGAGCCACAATCCGCACTAAAACATTTATGTGTTTAAAATAAAGTCTAATTTTTGAATGTTGTATAGAGCTCTCTGACTTCAAAATGGCTATTGTGAAACAAAATTTGACATGAGATTACCACATAATAGTTAATTTTGAAAAATAAACTAACCAAGAATACTGAATTCTAAAAACCAACTTCTGTTTATGTACAGCCACTTCTGTCTAAAAATAAAAGGACATTTATTATGTGCTGTATATTGGAACCATTATAATCTCTTAGCTAAATAGTATTATTTTTTAGTGTACCTTTTACATTTCTCTACCGACTATATCTGTTTTGCTATACGATGTAAATATCATGCATTTCAAAAATTCTGATATTCATTTCCATAATAGTCTATTAGGGTGCATCTACACTTACAAGTTAGGTTGACTTAAGGAGGCTTACGTCAGCCTAACTTACTCCCTGTCCACATTGGGCTGTTATTAAGTTGACTTACACTGTTCTTTAAGTCGACTTAATAACACCTAGTTTTAGGTCGACTTAAGGCTTAAGTCAATTTCTTAAGTCTTGTGGGGTGCATCTACATTTGTAAATTAAGTCGACTTAAGCTTGCTTAATTTAATTTACTTAATTTACTCTGCGTCTACACTACACTTTCCTTAAGTCGACTTAAGCAGCTGCTTAAGTCGACTTAAGGAAAAGTTAAGTCGACTTTATAAATCCTAGTTTTAAGTTGACTTTTGGTTTAAGTCAACTTTCTAAAGTTGACTTAAGCCAGTGTAGCCCTAAGTCGACTCTAAGTCAATTTAGGGCTCTCCAGGACTCCCCCACTGCCCTCCCTGCCAGGGTGGCTGGCACAGGGTGAGCCTGGCATGCCCCCCAACAGGGCAGGGCAGAGCAGAGCCCTGCCCACCCTTCCCTATGCCCTGCCAGGGTCCCTGTCCCCCTTTGCCCCATTGTACCCAGGTACAATGGGGCAAAGGCTGAGCCCCCTGGCACTGGGCAAGAGGTGTCCCCCCTGCCACCATGGACCTGTCCCAGGTCCACCTAGCCCCTAGAAGTCGACCTAGACGTCCAGTGTGGATGCTGTAGGTCGACTTTGTAGGGTCCCCTCGAAGTTGACTTAAAATGTAAGTGTAGACATGCTAAGTCGACTTAAATTAACAAGTGTAGACATAGCCGTGTAGACTCTCTAAGTCAACTTAATAAGGTCAACTTAAAGTCAACTTAATAAAGTTGACTTAACTTTCTGAGTGTAGACATAGCCTTAGAGACTAAAGCATAATGATGCATCTTAAATTCCACATCATACCTTACCTCAATCCAGATATTGAGCGATCCTCCATCCATGAATTAGCATCCCCTTTCTCACTGGATTAGATGTAGGCATTTTCATGCCATCATTTCCCATCCTCCTTCCCCATTATACAGTAGAGCAGTATTTCTCAACCTTTAGTGGACTGAGGAACACCTAATTACTTTACGTGGAACACCTGATGCAAACTTTCTCAAAAAAGCCAACTGGCTTTATATATATATATATATATATATATACACACACACACACACACACTGGCTGTAAGGTTCATAATATCTGTGTGCTACACATTCTTTCAAAAACAATTCAGGAAACCAAATTAAATACATTTTTACAAATATAACATTCATTTATTTCTAAAAAATAGATACATAATGATTATGCACACAACTTAAAACTGAAAATAATAGTACACAAGTTTTAATGGGAATTTTGGGCCTACCAGATCAAACAAAGTTAATCTATTCTTGGAGTAAGTTTCATCGAAGAAAGTCTTACCATAAAAGTTCTGTCCAAGCAATGTTGATGCCAGCAGTAACAGTGGCAGGAAATTTAAAATGCCCCAACTGCAGCAAAAGAGCAAAGCAAGTGGCAGATGCCAACAAGTACCTGGAAGCTTTGCTGCAGCTAGGGGATTATTAATCTTCCAGGCACTTTATCCACTCACCACCTTGTTCCTCCCCACCACAGGGAGGGGGAGGGGGAGGGGTCTGTCACAGAACACCTTCACTGTGTCCACAGACCAATGGTGTTCCATGGAACATGGACTGAGGAACACTGCAGTAAAGCTGTCTGTGTTGGGGGGAAAGACTAAAACTAGGCAGGCTGAGGGGGAGGAGATGCTAAAAGAATGCAAAGTATCCTTCTGTAACCACACGGAATTTACCGTAGAAGTCAATATGGCCTCAGGGGTATTGTTTCTTACGCCATCCCAGCCCTGGGGACCCGAGAGCTGTCATAGTGAGAAAACGGTGCTAGGTAGCGCATCTCCAGTGCCTTGGTGCTGCAGGGGCTGAACAGTGTCCCATCTGGAGGGAAGACAGCATTTTCGCACAGAAAAGCTGTGAGGCAAGGCAAAGGAGAGATGTGGCTTGTGAATCCATGACTTAGAACCAAGTGGCTTTCTGCCCCATTTCCCTGTGGAGAGGTGGCTCTAGAGCAGCTCTGTTGTTACTCTGTAGCCTGTGGAGAGGATTCCATTCCTTCATTGATGCTTCCCCACTCACAGGCTTAAACTGTGCACAGGAACTAGACCAAAGGATATCCAGCAAAGCTGTAGTCTAATGTCAGAATGGAATTTTGGTTTTCCAGTTAATCATGCACTGTATGCTAAATGCCCACTAACCAACAGCTAAATTTGGTTCATCATGCAGCAGGCCATCTTTAAGTCTGGCCAGTGGGGTACAGTGGGTCTCCGGAACTCAAGAGCCAGTAATTGCATTTGTGCATGCCTCTCCTGGCGGCAGCACATCTTGGGGGGGATGTGGGGGGTCAGTGTTTGTGGGCCCATTTCCTGCTCTTCTGCACTCTTTCCTCCCCTCCCCCGCTGAAGGCTGGGTTGGGAAGGGGAATGACAGGGGCAGATGCCCCCAAGCTGATGGTGAGGGTCGTGGCAGGCTCTGGACACTGCAATTCGCTTGTTGCACCCAGTGTGGAGGTAGAGGGATCAGGAGGACACTTACTTCCCTGGCAGCAGGAACCCTTGGGCTCCAGGAGGCCCGACTTGGGGCTGGCACAGCCACCAGAGATGTCAAAACCCAGTGGCCATGGCTGCCTGTGACAGCAGGAGGCAGCTTCTCTGAGGAGGGACCGGTCGGTGACCCTCCCCTCAGACCAGTGCCTGGGCATATGGCCTCTTTCCACCCCACCCCGCCTTGGTATGCCACAGAGTTTGTCAGGCTACTGAGAACATATTACACCAGTCTTTCATGTTTTCTAGCCACATGAGATTCTTTCAAGGTCCTGCTCTGCATTAAAGAGCATTAAATGTGCTGTTGCCCCACTGTTTCAGATACCATCCCTCTCGCTGCACTGCCAGTCAGGTCTCAGTTCAGGACAGCACTTAGACATTTGCTTAAGTCCCATTAAAGCCAATGGGGGCCATATTTGGGACCCATCATGTTAGAAATCAGGTAGATCTCAATGGGGCTGGGGATAGAACCCTCTTGATGGAGGGTTTCTGTGTTTCTGGAACAAGATTCCACATAGAAATTCAGCTGAGTCTCACCACCTTCAAGTTACTAACTCACCACATGCTGGAGGCATTCTCTTAATGGAGACACAGGGTCACCTGACTCTACTAATAAATAAAAGGGCTGCTAAGAGAGTGGACAGTTCTATTATTAGTGGAGGAAATCCTTGTATATGTTAAATATAATGCAAGAGTCCTCAGATCTAGTCATATAAAAAAAATAGAAGGAATTTATTTTTCAGCATGTCATTTAATTTCCTTGGCCCCTCAGTGGCTAGGTCCATAATCCTAGGTAGTTTTTAATCCAAAAGCCTTGGTTTAAAGTTATCATGAGTAATTTTATTATGATGATTTAGCAGCAGCTAATGTTCATACAAGCAGATGATGAGTAAGCTGAAAGCCACAGTTTTCAAGGAAACACTCTAGTCTTACATGATTCAGCCACCGAAGTAAAAATGACTTAGCTGCGTTTCTCAAAGAGAAATAGACAACCACAGGAAGCATGTGCATCATTTCATGTTAAAAGATCTGTCTTTGAAAGAAATGTAACCAAACTTTTTACTACTGTAAGGGACACATAGTAAGAACAGAGAAACTGAAGGCACGGGTCATCCTTTTCACAGTAGCCCATTTTACAATAAGTGGCAATTAGAAATCCTGGCCCAGGATCACTGATTATAAAAGGCATGTGCACTTTTTTTGTATTTTAACTTGCAGTTTAAATTTAAAATTCTAATCATAACAATTCTTCAGTTCCCTTTTGTAGAAAACCATGCCAACATTCAAAAGAATATTGATAAACACTGAGGGGTGGAGGGTGATTTTTTGCTTCAACTTTTTATAATATTTTTTAAAGGAAAAACAAGACGGCTGGCTGTTTGAAAAGTCAAACCTGCAGCAAACATTCCTCTACATTGTTTACTTTGAGCCTGTTTCAATAACCATTTAAATCAGCTGGAGTCTCTCATTTGATCTGAATGGGGTTTGTATCAGGTTCCTTTGGTTGCACGGGGGCCTTCATCCTGCATTTGGCTGTGCAGAAGTCAGTAGGGCTCGTGTAGGTGCAGGGATTCACTTACATGCATCTCAGTGCTGAACTGCAGCTTTACTCTTTTTAACACAAACACCCAAACCGACATCAACTAGCTCTTCTCCTAAAACAAGAGTACTCCAGATAAAAGGGAAATGTTCTGAGGTCTGTTATCTTTCTTAACAGACTTTTCTAGTGCTGGAGGAGACGATGATGGAGCAGTATGCTGCTATTTCATTACTTTTCAGAAATAGGGAGGCTATTTACTTTTGATTTTTATGAGATAGCTTCATTTTTTAATTAAACATACAGTAAACTATCTTAACACAAAGAAATTCAGAGTAACACAACTGTGAGCACTTTATGAAACTCCACTGAAAAGTATACAAGTTATGTCTGGCAGCAGAAAGAAATCCCCTGTTTTCCCCTTTTAACCATGGGGGATTCAGGGAGAATCCCTCTATTTTCACCTCAGCAGGGAGGTAGACAGCTTCTAATTTCTGGAGCTGCGGCTTGTGACAGAACTGTAGCAGCTAAGTAATAACATGGACTATGTCTACACTTGTAAATTTAGGTTGACTTTAGCCAAGTCGACCTAACTAAGTCGACTTTAAGTCGACTTAGTTAGTATACACCTAAATTTTAAGTCGACTTAGGGGGAACCTTACAAAGTCGACCTAGAGCATCCACACTGGACGCCTAGGTCGACTTCTATGGGCTAGAGGGACCTTGGGCAGGTCCACAGTAGCGAGGGTGGCACCCTTTGCCCAGGGCCAGGGGGCTCAGCCTTTGCCCCATTGTACCTGGGTACAATGGGGCAAAGGGGAACAGGGACCCTGGCAGGGCATAGGGGCAGGGTGGGCAGGGCTCTGCCCTGCATCTTTGGGGGGGCATGCCAGGCTCCCCCTGTGCCCCCCCCCGGCCGGGAGGGCAGTGGGGAAGTCCTGGAGAGCCCTAAGTCAACTCTAAGTCGACTTAGAGCTACTCCAGGTCTACACTGGCTTAAGTCAACTTTAAAAAGTCGACTTAAGCCTTTAAAAAGTCGAATTAAAAGGAGGTTTAATAAAGTCGACTTAATTTTCATTGTCAACTTTGTTTTCCTTAAGTCAACTTAAGCAGCTTGCTTAAGTCGACTTAAGGATAGTGTAGTGTAGATGCAGAGTAACTTAAGTCGACTTAAGCAAGGTTAGGTCGACTTAATTTACAAGTGTAGATGCACCCATGATGAATAGAGCAGGAGTTGCTATGTAAGAATCTAAGGATATGATATGCACCCAGTTATTGAGAGAGACTGTAACTTATATGGGGCTAGTGGAATGTTTATTAAATGCTATAATACTTGAATTCGATAGGGTTTTGAGAAGAGCAAATAAGGAAGCAACATAACCACTTCTCAGCAGTAGGATCTGTGCTTGAAAGACAAGCAATTGATTTCAAGATTCCCATCTCCAATGGGCTTCAAACATGGTTTCCTCAGGGTTAGGACACTAAAGAGTTAAAACGTTTTTCTGTGGGTGGAGGAAGGGGAGGGAGGGGGATTCCTTGTCAGTATCTGTCTAGATGCACAGTCTGGTACAGACAGGGTCTGTGGAGAAGTCAGGGCTGGCCTTAAGGAAAATGGCACCCTGGGCGAATATATGTTTTGGTGTCCTTGGCTCTGTAGCTTTCTCATCAATCCCTCTATTGTCTCTGGCACCCACTGCTTCTCCAGGCTCTCCGTCTACCCCTCCATCATCTCTGGGCCCTGCTGTCTCCTCCCCCATTGCCCAGAGCTCCCTTCTGCAGCCTGACACCACAGGCCTGCCCCACTCCTTAACCAGAGTGCCCCCTGACCGTGGCACACTGGGTAGTCACCTACATTGCCCACCCATAATGCCAGCTCTGGGAGCCATCTTAAAGAACTGGGCCATCTGAAAGAATTGGGTTTTAAGGAAGAACTAACATACAGTGTGGATCAGATCAAATTCTCCATGGCACATTTCCAAAAACGGGTTCAGAAAAAGGTGAGAGACTGAAGTACAGAAACTGTAAAACAGAAAATTCTGATGCAAATTTGATTATTTTCACACTGCCTCAAATGTTCAAAAGGCAAGGTGAAAGAATACATGGATAGATGTGTGGTTGCTGTCCTGGCTGGGTTTAGATATGCATGTATTTTTCTGAATGGTTATTTATTTTCTTAATGAAGGATTTTGGAATACATTAAATGATAAATGGATAAGTGAAAGCTTTTGTGTTTCCGGCGTCCCAAGTCTGACTTTAACAGCCAAATAACATACCTGTCTGGTATCTATCACCCTCTTCCCCACCCAAAATGAGAGTTTCTCTTTCAAAGGTGTTAACTCAGTGTCAATAAGCAGCGATTTCCAGAATTAATCCAATGTCCTCACTGAGGTCAATGAGTGTTAGTACTATACCTTTGATTATATTTTTCAATGTTAATCTATGCAGGGGAAATATCTTATGGCCTTTTATATAGTTATATCTTTTATACGGAGGTGCAGTGCCAGCTATATACCTGCCAGGGAATCCCCTTATGCTGGGGTGATCCTTCTGTGGCTGGCTATAACAGCTCAAAGCTGCTGTCTGACAGTGGTGCAGTGCAAATTTGCCACCACACAAACCATGTCCTGCAGCATGATCCAACACCATTGACTTCAATATGCAGTGGATCGGTCCCCTGGACCTATTTTTTTCTTAATTCCCTTGGACTTTCTCTCAGACAAAACATTTATTAGGGTTTTATGATATCGATATGAGAAGGTTTCTCTTTTGTACACTTGATGTAGCTTCTCTTGGAAATAATGAGAGAGAAACAAAAAGCCATATTGGTCCCTGATATGATTCATCAATATTCTGGGCAGTTAAACTGAGCCAAATATTTCTCTATTACAGAGTACATATCACTCAATTCCAGTGGTGTTGCTCTGTCACTGAGAAGAGAGATGATGGAAAATGACCAGTAAAAATAATTACAAATATTTATACAACGTGGAAATCCAATACAAAATAAGAGCTTAAGAGCTAAAATATTGTCTGGCCTAGAGTTGGGAGGCTTGGATTCTAACTAGAGTTCTTCTGTGTGACCCTGGGCAGGTCACTTCAGCTTCTTCTGCTTCCATTTCCCCTTCTGTAAAATGAGGATAATGTAGGGGACTACAGCTCTCATCAGCATGTCCCCTTCATCCTGTCTAACCAGGAACCATGTTTCCCTTCTGCCCCTTGTTAAATGCACTTCTCCTTTCCTTTACCAGGGACAGGAAAAGGGTCTGAAACCAGAAGTGGCCAGATTCTGTTTGGAAATGGGAACAGCATGGCAGCAGGGATCTGAAAAGAAAACCCAGAATCTGTGGAAAGAGTCTCATGTGGAACAGGCTGTGACTCCTGGATGTTACAACCAGGTGCAGGTCTGTGTGGAATTTATAGGGAAGCAACAGAGGTTTGCCAGGGAACCAGTGCAAAATGACCCAATGAAATACACTACTAGTTTAGAAGCCCCCAAATGCTTATTTGCTTGAATAGAGATTGGACTGATGCAGGTACCCCAGGTACTAGGCCTGAAGAGTCTCAATTGGACTGTTCCAGGGACCCAAACAAGAATAACTTCTGCTCACCTCAACCTGTAATTGTTTAAGCCTCTGCACCAATGATGTCTGCAACCTCCTCCTTTTTCTCCCAGTCCTAAATGAAATACCCTTTCACTTAGCCAGATCTGTGTGGTTATTAGGCTCCTCAGGGCTAGCGCCTACAAGGCCAAGCTGCTGGAGCATTTCCTGTGCTTGCCTCTGAAACATGGTACACTGGGTATGCTAATGGCATTTGAGGTACAAAGTTACCCCCCAAATTACAATAATAATAATAATAATAATAATAATAATAATAATAATAATTAATATATGTCTGTGAGATCTACTTATATTTCTATTGTGAGATCTACTGAGATCTACTTATATTTCATACAGAGCATCACCCTAACGCTTACTGAGAAACCCATTTCACTCCCACTGCAGATTTAGTGTTTGATAAAGAATTGCCAAACCTCAGTGGAATTTTAATGTGGTTCACCTTGAAGGAAATGAATTGGCAGCAAACAAATCAAAACATCAGATTTCTTGAGCAAGAAAGTCAAGTTCTTCCTTTTTTAGAGATAGTGCAGTATGTGCTTGCTCTTGTGTTTTGAGAATTTTCATATCTCTGCTTATAAATACCCACTTTATTTTTCTGTTGTCATCACCCAATTGATGTTGCTTGATCCTGACTGCAATCCTCATTTCTTTTTACGTAGTTCCTATTTAACGCCTTGGTGTTTTGCACATTGCACATTTTGCACATCAGCCTTTTTGTTAAGCTTGTTTTTAAAAAGCACAATTTTCAGCTACTGAAATACAAGTAGGTACTTATGGCCTGCCTCTCGTCTCACTTACTCCACTGTAAATGAGGAGTAGCCACTGATATCAATAGAGATGCAATCAAAACTTGTGGAATCAGGTACAAGGTGCCCTAACCATTGTTAGGACCTGCTGATTTGTCTACACTTGTCTACTCAGTTTCCTAGCGCTTCAGTACAGACACTACTTACACTAACGGGAGGGGTCCTCGTGTCAGCCTGGATAATATGCCTCCCAAGAGACAGTAGCTTGCTCGATGGAAGAATTCTTCTATCAACCTAGTGCTGCCTGAACTGGGGGGTGAAGATGGGTTAATTGCGTCACTCATGGGGTGATTTTTTTACACCCCTGAATGATATCGCTAGGTTAAACTAACTTTTTAGTGTGGGCCAGAGCTGACTGTGATGTACTAAGGTCCTCCACGCCCATTGTCTGCAGTGGGGCTACAGGACACTCTCAACTCTCCGGAGGTCCAGTCCTCCCATAGTGGCCCTTAGTATCACAGAGCTGCATTCAAGCAGGATTTTCATTAAGCTAGAAATATTTAAGGAACTGAGACATTGGGCTTGTCCAGATGGCCCCACAATTCAGGCTCAGGGGCTGTGAACTGCAGTGTGTCCTAAAGTGCTGCACTGTAACTTCCCTGTATGAATGCTGCTAGTGTGAGCTAAAAGTTTCACATTAGCAAAGTCCTCTTTCAAACAGAAACCTTTTAGTTCATGTTATCAGCGTCCACATGGGGGAGTTGCAGCGCAGCATGTTAGTGTTTGCATGGTACTCAGATATAGCTATTGATGTCTTTAACTCATATGGTTGCATAGGGCCCAGTTTTCACAGGAGTGCTACTCATGTTTAAACTCTTACTCCACCAGTCCTACAGTCCATTCCCAAAGTCTCCTTGCAGAGTTTCAGCTGACTTTGACATATGCAGGCCAGCGCTCCTGGAAATGCCTCTACATCAGCACACAGAGGGGAGCCTGGTGAATCCAATCTTTCTCTCAGCTTTCTGTGGGGAGTCTGCAGCTCTGGAGTAAGCAGTCAGCAGTGGCGGGCCAGGGGAAGCAGGGTGTCGCAATGAGGCCATGCCCCTCAATGCGGGCCTGGGAGGGAGTGCCATGCACCAGGCTGGTCCTCACCAACCCCTGCTCAGGTGCACTGCTGCTCCTGGCTGCCAGAAATTGGCTCACAGCTGAGCAGGAGACAGCAGGAGATGAGAACTGACCTGGATTCACTGGGAGGGAGCAGGAGAGGGCTGCCCCCAAGTTTCTCCTACAGGGGTTAGGCTGAAAAGCTGCCTCCAGCCCTGAAGGAGTTGGAAAGGGCAAGGCTGGGGACTACCACTATCCTTCCATCAACCTCCTAGAGCTGCGCATGGGGACCCCAGACCTGCCATAGCCAGGGCTTCCAAGTTCCCTGACCTACCTGGCTGGGATGGAAGTTTTCTCTCAGAATTGCAATGTGCTAAGTAAGGGAGCATGGGGTAAGGGCTGGTTAGAACCTGCTTCAGTGGTGGCTGTGAGCAACATCCTGGAGCTCCTCTGCTACTATATGTGGCATGCCATGGGAATGGCCACTGCTGCCCAGCAGGGAAGAGAGAAAACAGAGCAGTGCAACCTCCCTTTCTCCAACCCCCCCAGTTCTCTGATACATCCTCCTGAGCACCTCCTCCACCCATGCTCTCCTGAGCCGCAGGACTCTGTTTGTTTTTCTGCAATAGACTACCAGGGCTACCCCTTTGGATCTTGAGCCAAAGCAGTGAGCGCTTCTCAGTGTGAACCTCAGGCCAGCATCTTCCTGGATCCTCCAGCCAGGGCTGAATTAACCAGCCTTGGGGCCCTGGGCTGCACCCCACCATGCCCCACTGGGTCCCCAACCTCACCACTGCAGGGGCCAGGCCCCCGCCCCCTCCCCACCTCCCGTCAATAGGGTCAGAGGGCACTTTCACCCCAACCCCACTCTGGCCAGCCTGCTGGTGGGGGGAGGGGGCCATGGCTGGATTGCAGTGTGGTGGCCCTGATGCAGCTCTCCAGGGTCATAGGCTGCACCAGCTGGCCCCATCCCTCGGGAGGAGCAAGCAGGCGCTTTCTCACCTCACCCTACCCTACCCCCAGGGGCGGACCACACAGCACCTGTAGTCCGGGGCTTCAGTCCCTTTCACCCCTGAGATAATCCAACCCTGCCTCACACCCGCTAAGAGCCCTGTAGATCTGCCCTCCCCCCCTCCCACCTCCAAGCCAGAGTCATCATGGTGCCCCCTCTAGGGATCTAGGGATCAGCCTCCACTTTGGCAAGGTCAAGTCGATGTTGAGTCCAGACTTTTAGATCACATCTGATGGGGATGCTGGGAGACACCAGGCTGTGGGGCTGGAGAAGCAGGTAAGCATGTGTGGAGAGGTGCCATCCGGCCTGGCCCTTCTTGGTGACAAGGGACACAGGAGGTGCCGAGGTCACCTTCAGCAGCCCCCTCCACTGCACATTGTGAAAGACTGACCAGCCCCCCTCCCAGCTGGGGGGTGAGGCTGCCCCATCAGAACTAGTGCCGGGCTGCAGGCGGAAAGGTGGGCACTGCTCCCTGAATAAGAGCTGTTGGGGGAGCGGACCCAAGCCTGTATTTGCACCTCTAAGCCACCAGACTACCCCTGCTCTGTAAATACAGGGCCTCCCCACCCTTGGGCAGCTGGAGGGCTACAACAGGACACCTCCTGCCCTGCGTGAGGAAGGGGTGAGATGTGGGGAGAGCACAAATGTAGGCTCCCCCCTCTCCCCCCGGACACTGGAGATCCTTGGTATTCCACTGGCAGTCAAGGAAACCATTAGGGTTCCAGCTGACTATTTCCTCCAACCCCAGAGTGATCATGGGAAAGTTAACAAAGCAAAAGGTCTCTTAGATCTAGTCTACATTTGCCGTACTTTTTGGCAGCAGTTGACGGGAGGTACGAAAGGTACGTAAAATACCTTCCGTATTTCCCAACGACTTACTAATACCCCTTACACACTTTGTTAAAGCGACCGGAAATGCTGTCCCGTAGCCTTAGCAATACACCATTCCAGGGCAGGAGTTACTAGGGCGAACTCAGGTGCAATTAAGCACGTCTACACAGACCGCTCAATCGCACCCGGAAGAATGCACTGACGGTGGCGATTTTGCCGCAGTCAGTATAGACATAGCCTTAGTATGTTTATTTTCTTAAGATCTCTCTCTCACTGAACGTCTGTGTTTCAGATAATTACTCACATACCAGTTAGCTCACTTTGCTGTGAGCCTTTGAAATTCATGCTGCGCACATCTGTTTAATCAAACATATAGATCCCTTTGCATTGTTTCCGCTCTTTGAGTGCATGAGTGTAAATCTTGGAATCAAGCTTCAAGAGCTATACCTGCTTATTCAAATTCATTATTTATTTTCTGCAAATATTCCTGCTGATCATCTTGTTCACTAGCGTTGGGATTGTCAAAGGGATTTAAGGGAGTTAACCTCCCACTGAATCTCAGTGAGCTGCGCTATAGGCACCTTACTTCCTTATATGCCTTTGAAAATCCACCCTGAGGATTAGACTAGGATTTTTGGAAAAGGAACACAGCAAATTAAGAATATTGAAGAATAATGTTTGATGTCCTTTAGCTCTTCATGGTTCAGACACCAGTTTATCTATAAGGCTTTGTTCTCTACAGACTTAGGGGTTCTGATGGTTATTTGCCACGTCGCCTTTATTCAGCCTTGCTTCACCAGAGAATTTATGTTCCAAAGGGGTAGCTGTGTTAGTCTATTTGCAGAAAAACAACACAGTCCTGTGGCACTTTTAAGCTATGTCTACACTTGAAAAGTTGTCGACTTTATAAAGTCAACTTAATAAGGTCGACTTTAAGTCGACTTAAAGTGGACCTTATTATGTCAACTTTACAGAAATGGACTTAACTTTTCAAGTGTAGACGTGGCCCCTTTTCGACCTTATTAAGTTGACTTAATGTTTTAAATCGACTTAAAAATGTCCACCTAGGCACTACTCCGCGTCTCCACTGGCTTAAGTCGACTTAATAAAGTTGACTTAAGTGCTAGTTCAAATTAAAATGAAGTGTTATTAATTCAAACCAACTTTTCCTTAATTCGACTTAAGGAGCAGCTTAAGTCAAATTAAGGAAAGTCCAGTGTAGACGCGGAGTAAATTAAGTTGACGTAAGCCTCCTTAAGTCGACTTAATTTGTAAGTGTAGATGCATCCTTAAAGATTAACATTTATTTATTGCATGAGCTTTCGTGGGAGAAAATTCCAAAGCATCTGACGAAGTGGGATTTTCTCCCATGAAAGTGCTTACGATAAATAAATCTGTTAGTCTTTAAGAGTACCAAAGGACTCTATTGTTTTTCAGAGAATTTATGTTTGTTATAAGAGAGAGACTATAACAGTGCTTGACATTTTAATCAGCAATTGCTTCATTAGGCCGAGTATTTGCAGCCAAAACACCATTTTCCTTTACTGAATGGTTCCCGTACTGATGTTATAAATTAGAAGAAAAAAAACCTCCCATTTCCCTTTTCACTTTACTTTCATACATATATGTCACCTGTGTGACACCTCACTTGCATATTTCAGGGTACATCTAAATAGCTTTTTGAAGCACACAGGCACAAAGGTGATGCATCGGGGCAGGGGAAATGTGGGGTCTTGTGCCCTCATTTAGAAACAGATAAATGGTCTGAGAAATGCCATCCAGAGGGTGCTGCTGCCGACTCTGCTCCACAGTGCTCTGGGGGACAGGTGGGCACGGCCGTGGGCTGCCTCTCAAAGGGACGCCCAGCAGCCAGGCGGTGGTGGCATTCATCTTGTGGCCATGCAGCAGGGTGGCTGGCTGTGGACTGAGTCCCCTTTCTCCAGGCCCCTGCTACATGGAGCTACATGCTTCTCCTTCCCTGCTGATGGAGTCTCAGAACTTCCCACTGCCTGCTTTGCAGATGCCCTGGATGTTCCCAGGGAAGATGCCGCTCTCCCACTCCTATTGCATGGGCTCTGTCCTGGGGAAACTGCTCCCTTCACTGCAATGGGCCTTATCCTGCCTTCCATTTAGCAACAGCTTCTATGGGGAGTCGGGGCTGGAGGCAGCACTCCCTCCCTGAGTCCCCCCAGGCTGGGTTGGCACAAGCCATCTGGCATTACCACTTAGCCCCAAGAGTGTTCCTCCGCAACTCCTGGGGGCAGGGGCGCACCCCACAGTTTGGAAACCTTTGATTTAGATCTGGAGGCGGTGCGCGAGGCAGTCAGGTGCCCTTCCTCCCCCAAGAACCTTTATATTGTGCCTTCCCGCTGCTATCAACAATCACACGTTGCCTCAGTGTGGGAACAAGCCTCTCAGCCTGAGCCGACAGCCGTGGGCTATCAGAGCTTGCACAAGCACCCTAAAAATAGCTGTGTAGGCAGTGCTCTGAAGCCACAGCTTGGGCTGAAGCCTAGCGAGAGGGTGGGGTTCAGAGCCCAAGCCCCAGCCTCTACTTCAAAGTGCTGTCCACATAGCTATTTTTAGAGCGCCAGCGTGAGCTCGCTGGCCTGAATCTGGTGATCCGGACTGGGAACCTTGCTCCTGAAAGCTCCAAACTGCTGTGTTGACCTAGCCTTAATTATGGCCTGATCTTTCCACTAGCTTCAGTGGGCTTCGGATCAGGCCCCATTTGACTTAGCAGGCAAAAAATAACTCCAGTCTGTGCAAAAGGCAAACAGCAAAATTAACTCCCACATATACCCTTTTCTTGTGGTTCTTTTGCACCCACTCCTGCTGTGACTAAGGTTGCTATAGAGGAAGCTCTGGTTTCTCCTTCTTTAAACCCCTGCTCTCACAAGTCTCTATATTGTAATTTGCAAAATCCAGCCTCAATGAACTGGACTCCTTTTGGAGACTGCCACCAGTGTGGCTAAATTGCCTATCCAGAGTATTTGAAGAGTGATGGGACATGCACTTCCCCATAGCACTTTTCTTTATAGTCATTTAAGGAATGCTCTACATGACACAGCACTTTACAAATCTAGCATAAAACATTTTACTGGTACTTCACCCGGTCACTAGTGGAACTGTGTGAACTATTTGTTTTGAAACTATAAAGTATTCAAACTCAGCTCAGGCCACATCCATGAATCAGCCATGAGTTGCTCAAATTTTGTTTGTGTTCACGAGCTATCCACAGAGGCTTTCTGCAATGTTTTTGCGAATGTTGGGTTTCCTATGAACTGCATCAGGTGGCTGTTTGCTGTGTATTTGGGGTCTGAGCCTCATTTGCTGTGGAGAGTGACATGGGGCAAGACACAGATGAAAGTCACTCAGGCCCATGCTCTCTAAAGTGGCCACTGATTTGGGGTGTTTACAATTGTCAAAGACCAAACTGAAATTAATGGGGGGGGGGGACCTCAGCATTTCAGGCTAAAGTATCTAGTTGGTGAGCCAAAAAAAGACAGTGGCCATTTTTGAAAGTTTCAGGCTTTGTAGTTCTCATGTTCTTAATTGGCTGAGACTGTCACACGTAGCCAGGCACAATGTTGAGGGTTTGTAGGTTATAAGGGACCACAATGATTCTTTTGTCTGATTTCCTGCATGGTACATGCCATAGAACTTGCCTGAATTAATTCCTGTTTGAGCTAAACCATACATTTAGAAGAATCTCCAATCTTAGTTAAATCGACTTAGTTAAGTCGACTTAAAATTACAAGTGTAGACACAGCCTATGCCCCATTGTATATAGGTACAATGGGGCAAAGGGGGACAGGGACCCTGGCAGGGCATAGGGGCAGGGTGGGCAGGGCTCTGCCGTGTCCTGTGGGGGGGCATGCCAGGCTCCCCCTGTGCCCCCGCCCAGCAGGGAGTTCATTGGTGTAGTCCTGGGGTAGCCCTAAGTCGACTTAGGGCTATCCCACGTCTACACTGGCTTAAGTCGACTCTATGGAGTCGACTTAAGCCCTAAGTCGACTTATTTTGGGGTTTAATAAAGTCAACTTAATTTTCATTAAGTCGACTTTATTTTCCTTAAGTCGACTTAAGCAAGCTGCTTAAGTCGACTTAAGGAAACTGTAGTGTAGACGCAGTGTAAATTAAGTCGACTTTATTAAACCTCAAAATAAGAGCAAGCTTAAGTTGACAATTTACAAGTGTAGACGCAGCCATAATTCATAGACTTTAAAGCCAGAAGGGACTATCATGTTCATCTAGCCTGACTTCCCCTACACATTGCAAGCCGCAGAACTTCACCCACTCTTGCAATAGACTCATGACCTCTGGCTGAGTTACTGAACTCCTCAATCATGGTTTAAAGGCTCCAAATTACATAAAATCCACCATTTACACCAGTTTAAACCTGCAAGTGACCCATGTCCCATATAGCAGAGCAAGGTAAAAAGAACCCCAGGGTCTCTACCCATGTAATCTGGGGAAAATTTCTTTCCAAGCCCATATATAGTGATCAGTTAGACCCTGAGCATATGAGCAAGACACCCCAGCCAGACACCCAAGGAAGAATTCTCTGTAGTAACTCAGAGCCCTTCCATCTAGTGTCTCATCACCGGCCTTTGGAAATATTTGTTGCTAGCAGTCACAGATCAGCTACATGTCATTGTAGGCCATCCCATGATACCATCCTCTCCATAAACCTATCAAGCTCAATCTTGCCCTTGCTCCACCCCCACTCTTCTTGCAAGGCTGCTGCACTACTTCACTCCTCTGATGGTTAGAAACCTCCATCTAATTTCAAGCCTAAACTTGTTGATGGCCAGTTTATATCCATTTATTCTTGTGTTCATATTGGTGCTTAATTTAAACTATTGCTCCCCCTCCCTGGTATTTATCCCCTTGATGTATTTATAGAGAGAAACAATATCTCTCCTCGACCTTCTTTTGGTTAGGCTAAACAAACCATGCTCTTTGGCTATGTCTAAACTTGTAACTGTAAGTCGACTTTAACATGTCCACACTTATATTTAAAATCGACTTAGGGGGGAACTTACAATGTCAACCTAGAGTGTCCACACTGGATGTCTAGGTCGACTTCAAGGGGCTAGGGGGACCTTGGGCAGGTCCACGGTGCTGGGGGGGGGCACCCCTTGCCCTGTGCCAGGAGGCTCAGCCTTTGCCCCATTGTACCAGGGTACAAAGGGGGACAGGGACCCTGGCAGGGCATAGGGGCAGGGTGGGCAGGCTCTGCCCTGCCCTTTGGGGGAGCATGCCAGGCTTCCCCTGTGCCCCCTCCGCCCCCAGCAGGGAGGGAGTCCTGGAGTAGCCCTAAGTCGACTTAGGGCTACTCCAGGTCTACACTGGCTTAAGTCAACTTTAAAAAGTCGACTTAAGCCTAAAGTTGAACTAAAAGTAGGTTTGGGTGCATCTACACTTGTAAATTAAGTCGACTTAAGCTTGCTTAAGTCAACTTAATTTACTCTGCGTCTACACTACAGTTTCCTTAAGTTGACTTAAGAGAGCTGCTTAAGTCGACTTAAGGAAAATTAAGTTGACTTTATTAAACCTACTTTTAGTTCGACTTTAGGCTTATGTTGACTTTTTAAAGCCAGTCTACTTAGGGCTACTCCAGGACTCCCTTACTACCCTCCCTGCCGGGGGGGGGGGGCACAGGGGGACCCTGCCCACCCTGCACCTATGCCCTGCCAGGTCCCTGTCCCCCTTTGCCCCATTGTACCCTGGTACAATGGGCCAAAGGCTGAGCCTCCTGGCACTGGGCAAGGGGTGCCCCCCCCAGCACCGTGGACCTGCCCAAGGTCCCCCTAGCCCCTAGAAGTCGACCTAGGTGTCCAGTGTGGACACACTAGGTCAACTTTGTAAGTTCCCCCCTAAGTCGACTTTAAATTTAAGTGTGGACATGCTAAGTCGACTTAGCTAAAGTCGACTTAAAATTACAAGTGTAGACATAGCCTTTGAGTCTCCATTATCCATTCCTTGCATCATTCTAGGAGCCCTTCATAGCAGCCCTTCCAGCATGAATTCATTTTTCTTTCAACTCTTTCATCTTCCTCCTTTTCCTCATGGTTAAAAAAATTGCACTTTATTTCCAGTCTGAATTTGTCTAGCTTCAGCTTCCAGCCACTGAATCTCGTGCATGTATCTACTGAATTGAAAGACCCTTCATCAAATATTTGTTCTCCACAACAAGTCACAACTTGACCTTCTCTTTGTTAAACTGAATAGATTGAGTTCCTTCAGTCTATCACTATAAGACATGTTTACTAAACCTTTAAATCATTCTCATGGCTCCCCTCTGAACTCTTTCCAATTTATCAACATCCTTCTTGAATCATGGACACTAACTGGATATAAAAAAACAACAGAGTCCTGTGGCACTTTTAAAGACTAACAGTTTTATTTATTGCATGAACTTCAAAGCATCTGACGAAGTGGAATTTTCTCCCACGAAAGCTCATGCGATAAATAAATCTGTTAGTCCTTAAAAGTGCCACAGGACTCTGTTTGTTTTTCTGCAATAGACTAACATGGCTACCCCTTTGGAACTTAACTGGATATAGTTTCCAGTAGTGGTTGTAGCAATGCAATGTTTATTCATTTGTGATGCTGGCAGCACAGATGCCAGCACATGCAAAGGTTTCCATGTCTCAACTGGATACAGACAGCTGTATCTGTCTGGCTTGCTTCTGGTAATGTTGAAAAAACAGGTATTAGACTTATAAGAAAGTGTATGGTGTTAGACTCCATTGAATGCTTGCAAGTTGCTGTATGTATTATAACTTACTTATAAATTATCTGTGTTCGATAATATAATGGAATATTTGAGCAGTTGTGTTGTGAGCCTCTGTGGCTGTGTGAATTGCTGCTGTACAGCAGAGGGACATTAGTTAGTGTGAAGAGCTGCTCTTATACAGAAACTCTTATGCCCCCACCAAAATAGGAGACCATCACTATTAGCCAGGCTCTAATTGGGTCTTGTAACTGGAAACTACCTACACTAACAAAATGTCTAAATACACTTTGGAAATATCTACACTGCATTTAAAAACTCATGGGTGCCCCGTGTCAGCTGATTGAAGCAGGGGTATTTCTCAGGGCCTTCCTGGGGGGGTGAGGGGGCAGGGCCCAGGGCCATTCAGCCTGTGCAAGGCTGCTGGAAACTGTCCCCCCTGCCCCACCATGGAGGGCCTGGGCAGGCCGACCTAGAGAGGATGGGCCCCTTCACCCGCCTGTCCCCTGAGCAAACTGCTCCACCCTGGCAACGGGGAAGGCCGGCCCGGCTTAACACTCCCGCCCCGCTGCCTTCTGCTTGTCGTGGCCAAAGGCTGTGGGGCTGGAGCAGGGCAAAGCACAGCGGGGGGACCCCCCTTCCTTCCAATCTCTTCCCCCACCTTTGTCCAGGGGGGACACTCACCCTCGCTGGGCAAAGGGGCCAACCCACAGGCACTGTAACCCGCTCCCTGACAGGCCTGGTGGGGCCACAGCATTTTATATCTCCTGCCCTGGGCCACATGCCTGAGCACACTGCAAGGTGGGAGATTTAAAAAGGCCCCACCCAGCCCCACTCCCCAGCATGCGGGTCAACAAAGGAGACCTCAGGGCTGAGAGGCAGCTGCAGGGCCAGCTCAGGACACTCCTCAATATATTCGAGGCACAGGCCCCGTGGGTCAGTGCATAGCAACGCCCCTGGGTTGAACCTCATGGGGCATGAGCTGAGGACTGTTTAATTGCAATGTAGATGTTAGGCTTGGGCTGAGGCCTACGCTCTAGGACCCTTTGTGGGGAGGGTCCCAGCACTTGGGCTGCAGCCTGGGCCCGTACACCTAATATCATAAATAAATAGCACTTCTGCCTGAGCCAGCCACAAATTTTTAATTGCAGTGTAGATGTACCCGTATTGTTCTGCTCCCCTCCCTGTGAAGATGAGTGACGGAAGTGGCTTCCTCCTGTCATTGGAGTTTGCTTCTCAGAGCACCTGGCAGAAGGGGGATAAAATGCCAGACTTGCCAAACAGATCATGACTCAGCAGCAACAGCAAGCAGTCCAGGTGCTGCAGCAGGAGCTGATGGCCCAGCAGGAAAGCCTGCTTCAACATATGGTAGCATTATTGCAGCCATCTAATGCTTTGGCACTCAGGGGATGCCTCTGCACTGGGTCACCTGTCAGGTTTACATAAATGGGCCATGGAGGCAACCCAGAAGCCTTCTTGGTCATCTTTGAGCAGAGGCCACCAATACCCCCTGGCCACCGGAACACTTAGCTACTTTGGTAGCTCCATATTTGACAGGTCCTATATAAGTTGCCTTTTGGGGTTGAGCCCCACAGAAGCAATAGAATAGGACATGATGAAGAGAGTCATCCTTGACTGCATGGTTATCAGCCCTGAGACATTCCATCAAAGGTTCTCAGAAGAGAGAGACCTGCCAAAGGCCTGGCTCTGGTGATGGCCCAAAGCCTGAAGGAACATTGTTGGCTCTGGTTGGACACACAGAATTAGATTTCAATACAGATGGTAAAGCAGTTCACCCAGATTCTCCCAGCTTGCAGGAAGGAGTGAGTGAAACACCATTGACCCTAGTGGAGGCCATGATCCTGAGTGAGGGCTGGGTTAGGAGGGGAAGCTGAGGGCAGTTAAACTGGCTGTACCCTGGGAGTTGGTTCCACCCGTGGGGGAAACCTAATCACCGAGGTGGTATGAAAGGGGAACTGAGATTTCTGAAGCACAGCATATGCCTCATTGGAGGACCCATAACCCCAGAAGCAGCCAATCTCTGGTGATGCCAATGTAGTAATTGCTTTCAGTGTGCACAGAAAGAGTATTTTAGGTGGGTGAAGGTGTCCCTTCATGAACTGCAGTTATGGGCAGGCATGGACTGCAAGCACCAAACCCCAGAAATGGAGCTTGGCTGAGATGATTCTGCTAGCATGGGTCAATGGCATCAAAGTGACTGGCCTGGTGGATTGTGGGTGCAGCCAGATCATCATACAGGAATGGTAGAGTGTCCTGAGACAGTGGCTGCCCTGACCTGACTCCAGTGCATTTACAGAAATGTGCAGCAAAAGTGGAGCTGGAAGGAGGAGGCCATGCTGAGACTTGCCAAGTCAAATTAGCAGCATACCCAGCAGGGGCGTTGCTGGATAGCAAAAAGATCCAGGGCTGTCGCCCCCAGCCCACCCCCTGTTAGCCCCCCCCCCTTTCCCACAGCTAGGCCACACCCCTAGAAAGAAGAGAAAGGAAAGAAAGAAGGAAGAAAGAGAAGGAAAGAAAGAAAAGGAGGAAAGAAAAGGAAAAGAAAAGAAAACAACAAGGCAGCCCTGGAAGAGCCCAGTCGCCAGGCTCGGGCTCGGGGGGAGGGACTGCAGGGGCTGCTGCAGCAAAGCAGCAGCCCCGGAGGAGCTCTGCCGCTGGGCTCAGACTCAGGGGGGGCCGCGGGGGCTGCCGCAGCAAAGCAGCAGCCCCGGAGGAGTCCAGCCGTCGGGCTTGGGAGGCTGCGGGGCTGTGCAGGGGTCCCGGAAGCCTGCGCGGGTGTAGTGGCTGCGCATGTTACAGGGAATACTGCTCCCTGGCCTGCCCAGCCCCTACCGGCTCCCCAGCCCGCCCAACCTTCCCAGTCCCAGCTCCCCAGCACTCCCCCGCCCGGCCCCCCTAACTTACCTGGTCGGAGACCTACAGGGGCGTCCAGTGTTGGGCTGGCCCCCATTCCCCATCGGCTTCCCGGCCCCGGCCCCCAGTTTCCCATCAGCTCCCCGGCCCACACGGCCCTCCCAGCCCCCAGTTTCCCATCAGCTCCCCGACCCTCCCGGCCCCCAGTTTCCCATTAGCTCCCCGGCCCACCCAGCCTTCCTGGTCCCAGCTTCCCTCCGCACGTCCCACCCCCAACTTACCTGGCTGGAGAGCTGCAGGGAAGTCCGGCGTTGGGCTGGCCAGAAGGCCGCTCCCGCTCTGAACATGATCTTTCGGAGCATGCTCAGGGCGGGAGATTTGAAAACTCCCCAGCCCGGCTGGCGGCCTCTGCTCCCAGCTGAGCAGCAGCCTGCCTGCAGGGCAGAGCGGAACATGCGTTCCGCCGGAGTTTTCTGGGTTTCTGGGCCCCAGAATAGATTTGGGGCTCAGGCTTTTCTACCCGGGGCCAGTGCCCTGCCAGCCTGACGACAACGACGCCTCTGACACCCAGTAATATAGGGAATGTAATGGCAATGGATTGGGGAGCTGCCGCAGCAGTGGAACAAAGATTTCTGATGAAAAACAACTGAGACCCCCAAACAAGGGGGCTTATGAGCTAGGATTAAGTGGAGGACTCTCTCAGGCCAGACAGGAATGCCAGCTTGACAACAGGTTAGCTCAGGGATGCCTTAGAAACTAGCCTTGGCTGACACCAGAAGATGAGGACTTTGTATAGGAATAGTGAGAGGACCAGATTCTGAGCCAGACTTCTGGAACCAGTCACTCTCTCTGACTGGGAGAAGGGTGATTAATTGTTGAAGCAGTGGCCCTACTTCAGGCTACAGAATGAGTGGCTCTGTGGCAGTGGTTCTCAACCTTTGGCCCAAGGGCCAAAAGTTGCCTGCAGGGGCTTTCAAAGTGGTCTGCAGCTTCCCTCCTGCTGGCTACAAGAGACCTGCTGCCTAAGAACCCAGCTGGAGCACATTTCTGCAGGGCTAAAAGAGTGGTGCAGGCTTTTTGCTGCAGCCAGCAGAATGAGTGATCAGTGCTCCCCTCTCTTTAGCTGGAACAAGGAGCAGATTAAAGTGCTCCACCTGGATCCAAAGACACAGGGGCCCTGCTAGAGCCGGAGGGAGTGAAAATCAGTGCTCCCCTTCCCTGATTCCAGCAGAGAGCAAAGCACTCTGACTGGGTCCCTAGGTGCTGGGGTCCCTGCTGGAGCCAAAAGGAGGGGAGCACTGATCTTCTGTCCCCATGTCTGCAGAAGGGAGCCACCACCTATGGACCCAGGTGGCATGAACAGGGCTACAGGACAGGTGCAGTTTCCCTGCTGCAACCAGGGAAATGGGAAATCAGTGAGAAGGCAGCATCAAGGCTGAACTCCTTCCAACTGGCTTCAGGGAGGAGATGGGGAGCTGCTGTCAGAGAATGGTGGCCCCCTGGCCCTTCAGTGTTGTAAAAAATTATGTTTGTGGCCCTTGAGCCAGAAAGGCTGGGAACTACTGCTTTATAGGGTAACAAGAAGCCCCCAGACCTAAGAGGATCCCCGTTATTGGTTCTCAGAAAGTTCTAGGAACTTCTCCACCTGGCCCATGCAGTACTGTACACAAGGCACATTGGAGAGACTGGGCCTCAGTTATTGTTAGGCAGGGATCCTCCAAGAGGTCTGTTACTTCTCTGTCTTGTGCCCTGAATGCCAGCTGGCAGGATCCAAAGGAATCCCAAAAGACCCCCTGATTTGCTCCAAGTGGTGAGCACATCCTTCTAACAAACCGGGATGGCTCTAGTGGGTCCTCTCTAGCAGAGCGTTTTAGGGTACCCTCCCATATTCGTGATAGTTGACTCTGCCACATGTGTTTTCAGCAATTAGGAAGTTGGTAACCCCATGTAGCATTCTGCTCCCTTGGCAGGCAGGGAGGGCGCCCCCTTCAGGTGCCTCAGGGGAGTTAGCAGTGGCAGGACCCCAGGCAGGGCAGGGCAGGCACTGAGTCAATTGCCCCCGGCCCCCAGGCAGGGCGGGGCAGGCAGCTCCTCAGGCATCTCAGCAAGGGGCAGCTTCTCCAGGTCCAGGGGTCCATACGGCACCAGTGGCTCCCCCTCAGGCAGCGGGAGCTCCTCCGTGGGGTAGAAGCTGCACAGCTCCACATCCACCTCCTCTCCAGGAGGGGGATCCTCCTCCTCATCCAGCAGCTGGTCCACACCCCAACAGGTACAGGGGTAACCCCCCCCAGGTGGCCACATCAGGGTTCCCTTCCCAGTCGCTAGGCCTGGGCAGGCTGGGAGGGCTGTAGGGCCGGGATAAGCGGAGCAGGTCATCTGGCCTGGGCCGGACATCTTCCCGCTGGCTGCCTCCCAGCCAGGACATCCTTTCCCCTCCGTGGCTCAACCCCAACTGAGCCTCTGGCTTGGCTTTTTATACTTCCTGGCCTGGCCCCGGAATTCTGCTTCCGGGTCCTGGTACCTGAAGTACCTCACTCTGACCAGGGGGCGGCGTTCAGGCCCGTCCTTGGGCCGCGGCTCAGGGGAAGGCCACAGTGCCTGCTTACACCCTATGACAGCTGCAGAGGGCAGCGCTGACAAGCTGTGACTGGGAGAGGAAGACCTTATGGAGAGTGACCAGAGAGAACTACAGAGGGGACTCCGAAGCAAACCGGTGGCACCAACAAAGGAACAGAAGCCAGGATAGGAAGTGGCCCAGGGAGCAGGTGCAGGGGTATACACGCCCTAGGCCACACATTTCACATCACTATTTACTGGGCCCTGGGATGGAAGCCAGGGGAGCAGAGAGGGCCTGGGCTCCCCTACCTTAGCCATTGATTTTCACCAGTGGGTGGCACAACAATGGACTCTTGCCACTAGGCAATACTGTTGGGCTCAGATACCGAACCCTCTGACTAGCAAATTGTCTTTCCCCCTATTCTTTGTTGTATTTCATTAGTAAAGCTTATAATTGCAATAGTATAAGTGTGTATGGCACAAAATAAGCCTGGGTCTCTGTCATAAAGACTTTTCAGTCTAATGTAAATAGAATAACATGAGAACAGATAGTGCCAGACTTGAAGGCAGGGACATTAGGGGGTGACAAAACAGGTGAGAAATGGAGAAAGAGCTGGGAGAATATTTGATGTGTAATTTTGGTGTTTCATAGTTAGGATCTTTGTGTTACATTAGCTCATTTTCCTCAAATGAATAGTATTTATTTGCATTGTGATAGTGCCTAGAGCAGGGGTGTCAAACATGCAGCCTGCGGGCCGAATGCAGCCCACGAACTTCTTCCATCCACCCCGTGACTGCGGTCTATGGGACCACACTCTTTCTATAACAGAGAGATAATGGCCTCACATACCCAGAACTCTGCAATGCCATGAGGGTGTCAGGTCTCACGACATCACAGAGCTCTGGGTATGCCAGACTGCGCTCTGCAAAACCACTCTCTCCCCAACAGAGAGAGCGAGAGTATTGTGGAGCGCAGTTTCGCATACAGAGTACTCCGCGATGCCGGAGGGTGTCGTAGTATTTTGATTTATGGTATGCGCGGCCCACTTGAAGTATATTTAATCAAATCTGGCCCCCCATAGCAAAGGAGTTTGACACCCCTGGCCTAGAGGCTCTGGTATTAGAGCCCCATAGGGCTAGGGTCTCTATATGCACATAATCCATGCCCTTAAGAAGTTACAACTAAACATATGATGAGGCATAACAGATGGAAAGAAGCAAAAGGGGATGGGAGAGAGGGACAAAGTGACAGTGAAATGATCGTATCTGGCATAAGAAGCAGCTGTCATGATGTGCCCATTGCTAGCATTAATAAATCAATTGTGGTCAAATAGGGAGTTGGTGATGGAGCATGGTGAAGGTTACTGTTGGAAAACTAGCAATAAGAAATGAGTTTTGAGGCATCCTTGGAAGGATAGTGAGAAATAGGTACACATGCAGACAGACTGCCCCAGCCACAAGGGGGCAAATGTGAGAGAAGGAGAAAGGGAGTATGAAAACAAGTGGTATTAGATGAGGGGAGTGTATGCAGGGGTGACAAGCAGGAGAGAAGAAATGTTTCAAGAGGCTGATTCATTAAAAATCAGGCAATAATAGAGAATCTGAATTCAGTTCAGAAGACCAGAGGCCAGTACAGATCCAGGAAAGGAGTGACATAATCACTGAGGCGGTAGAATAGGATGCTTCTCACCAGCAGCATGAGATAAGCGTGACATGTGGTGTTTAGATCACGAGTTCAACCCCCCCGCACCTCCTCCAAAACCAGGGCTGTTTCAGTCTTAGGTATTAGTTTAGCCCATTATGTACACTTAAGAGGAGCCATCTATAGCATCTAAATCTGCATCCAGATTTCTAGTCCAAATTCACATTTAGAACATAGGTTTTAGATCTGAGGCTTGATTTCAGGCCTACTTCTATAGCAGAACTTGGTTTTCTAGCATGTCATTGCTAACCCATGTTAACGGAGCCTGTCCAATCCATTAGGTAATGGCATCTCTTAACACCTGCAGCTTGGGGATTTCCTATTGTGCGTCTCTCTGCTTGAATGCCAGTAATAGGATTTTCTTCAACCACGGAAGGTTAATAGAATAACACTATTGTTTCCTGCAATGCCTCTCTAGCATGAGTATTTTTTCATGTGGGAATATCATTTGCCTATTGAACACTCTTTGGGGGTACTGTATAGGTTTTTCTGAGAGTCACAGACTTAAAAACGTGTGGTGTAATCAGACAGGTTTGTTTCCTGTCATTTATTGCCCGGCTAGTATGAACACCTTTTTTTTCTCCTGAACTGAGTCTGTGGTCAGCTGTATGAGATGCTAATATACAATTACGGTAAATTTACTATTTACCAGCAGAAATTTCCTGTAAACCTTTTGTGGGCTAGCAATACAAAATGAAACCAATTAGACAGCTTCTAAACAGATGCAAAGGGATTGACTGCTGACTAACCACTACAAGCTTTAGCAGAGTGAAAACGGTATAGTGTAAATACGTTTTTAAATACATTTGATTGTCATCAAGCAAATAAGAGTGATGAGTTTTATGAGGCTAGTCCTATATTGTGCTACATAAATTCAATAGAACTTGCAGGTGCTATTTTGATATGTGTATTAATTAAGTATAGGTCTCTGTGGTGCTCAACCTAAACCCATGAGATCTTCAGGCAGAGACTGTCTTCTAATCTCTGTGTCTAGTGCCTTGCACAGTGGGGCCCCCCAGTCCTGATTAGGACTTCTTGGAGGAACCATAATACAAATATAAATAATACAGGTGGAGAAGGGACACCAGTGGGCATTTTCTCTCTCTTCTGTGGGAAAGACGGAGGGGAAAGGAGCTACTGTAGACATCGATAGATTATTTTACCTCTATATTAAGCACTGGTTCACCTGCTGCTGGAGTACTGTGTCCAGTTCTGTGAGCCACATGTCAAGAAGGTTGTAGATACATTGAAGAGGATTTAGAGAAAAGCCACAAAAACTATTAAAGGATTACAATACATTCATCATAGTAATAGACTCAATGAGCTCAATATTTTTGGCTTTCGAGAAGGATAAGGGATGACTTGATCACAGAATGCAAGTATCTTCTCAGATAACAATATTTAATAATGGACCCTTCAGTCTGATGGCTGGAAGTTGAGCTAGCCAAATCAAATTGGAAATAAGGTGTACATTCTTATGGTGAGAGTAATTAATCATTGGAACTCTGGTGGATTCTCCATCCCTGACAATTTTTAAAGCAAAATTGGATGTTTTTCTAAAATACGTGTGCTAGAAATTTGGGGGGAGGGGAGTCTATGACTTTTGTTATACAGGAGGTCACACTAGATTATAGATTACACAATGGTCCTGTCTGGCCTTGGAACATATGAATGACATATTGCTGAGTCCCATTTGAGTCTCAATACTTTGCCTTCTATTCCCTCTATGTCATCCAGCTGAGGGAGAGGCTTTCACTTTTTTACTCTCTTATCCACTGTATCTTCAAATCAGGAAGTGTTCAAAGAGTTGTTCTTCCCAGACCACATTCAGCACTAACTCACCCTCTATTCCCTCTTCACCTGTCGATGGCCAAGCAGAGTGGCATAATGAGTTACGGGATTCTGTGATAGAGGCATATTGTACAAAAACAAGGATGCAACCTGCAGCCACTGAATTTCAGAACAAACGAAGCCTGTACTATATGTACAGGACAGAGCATTTGGGACCAGGATGGTGTTTTAGTTTTTGATGTTGGCTTATTTAATGGAATTTGGAGGCCTGATTCCAAACTGCTCTCTTCTTGTATCACTGTTACACCTGTGCATTTCGTACTCATACTGCACAAGTGTAAATGATGTCATGAGGGGCCAGGCAGTGCACAGTAGGTCCCTGAATCTTTACTGAACAGTTGCTTCTACTCAGATAAACTGATCTATCAGATGGCTCTCGCAGTGCAAATGTTTCCGCAGCCTAGGGTAACAGGAAATGACACAATGCGGACATTATTAGACACTGACCTTTGTAAGTAAACTTAAGAGCGGCAAAAAAAACCCCCACAGATTGTATTTTTCATCAGAAAGTGTGATATAGCTGTTCTGCTGCTCAGTATTTACTGATTTGTGTTTAATACTTCCATTATAACCTTTTGATTGCTTGTTTTTCAGACATCACAGTTCACAGCAGATAAAGGGTAAAGGAGACTATAAAGGCTCATGCTTTGGTGGATACAAATTTATCATCGTTAGAGATGGCTATCCAACCCGTGCTGGGTTGCAATGCAGCCACTTAGCACCACACTGCGGGCATAAAGCACTTCTAAATTTGCCCTAGCTGGCCAAAAGAAAATCACTCCAGTGCCCGTAACATAGAGCTGTCTTAACAGCGGCTACACCATAGCCTCCTTTGCAAGGGTGTGAGTGAAGAGAAAGGGGTAAGGCCAAGCTTTCTTATGTCCAAGTGATTCCCAGCTGCTGTTGTGGCCATTTGAGGCTATTAGCAGCTGTCACATTTTAGAGTTTTAAATTGCTCTTATGCTGACCAGACCCCAGCCTGGCTTACAGCTACCTTAGGTTGAGAGGAGCACTAAAAGTATGAATACACTGCACTTAGAAATCTGACGGCTGGCCCAAAACAGCCAACTCGGGCTCATGGGGCTTGGGCAAATGGGATGTTTAATTGCAGTGTAGATAGCTAGGTTCAGGCTGGACCTTGGGATCCAGGACCCTGCAAGGTGGGAGGGTCTTAGAGCTCAGGATGCAGTCCAAACTGGATTGTCTACAGTGCAATGAAACAGCCCCTTAGTTTGACTCCTGTGAGCCGAGTCATCTGGCACGGGCCAGCCACAGGTTTTAAACAGCAGTGATGACATACCTCCATCTGGCTGCATTGTGTGGTTTGCAGCTGCAGCTAATGACTCAATCTTGTATCTGTAAGTAGCATAAAATATCTCTGGCCGACTTGGACATTTTTGTGATATGATAAAAATAACTAGATTGAAAACAATATATAATATAGCATCTGATTCATTAACCTGGCCTTTAATAGGAATATTAAGGCCCACTGTCTGGCCTGAATTACAATGGTAAGTGCCAGTCTCGGGGCAGAATGCTGGGCGGACTCGCAAAACTCGCAAAAATTATATCCTATAATTAGACTTCACCAAGCCAGGAACAAAGGTGCACTCCTGGATTACTATATTAGTGTTATCCTGAAGCAGTTCCCGTTAGCTCTCCTGCCCCACTTTACCAGCCAGACAAACTGGACTATACGATGAAAGGTTATTAAAATCAAAATTCACCACACATTGAATTCTCCCCCAAAGCAGAAGTCACTCACTCCAAGCCAGTCGATGCTCTAGGCCTCACACCAAAAACAATGCTGACAGCCAATTTCTTTAGTAAACTAAACTACAGATTTATTAGCTAAGGAAAAGCAGTGAGAGTGGTTAATGCAGGTAAAATATACAACAGGTGAGTTAGAGTTTGTCAATCCAGTTGGTAATGTCTGCTAGTTTCTGTAAGTCTTTCATGGTTACCCAAAATGGCTTTGGGGACCTCTGGACAATCGCTCAGGATCCCCCTGTCAGAATCCATCCACAAGTATTCTCAGTACAGCATGGGCTTTGCTTTGTTGACTAAATGTAGGCAACTTTGTGGATTTTCCATTGCTGAATGTAAAGATCCCTGCTTTGAAGTTAACACGGTAATCTCCATCTACAGTTGTAAGGGCTACAGTCCCATTTAAGGGGCAATTCAGAGATAAGGCATTTAGTTACAGCCATCCATACAATCTTCCATTAGTTTACAGGAACAATGTGATAGCCAGAAACAATCCTTCATTAGTTATTAGTTTACGCCTCAAATACCTCCACACCTTTGGACTTTTGATCCAAGACTAATTAAGCACAAGTATAGCAATCATAGGAAACAGAGAGACAAACACAATAATATTACACTTCCTTTGACTTATATCACCACACGATGAATTAATACACTGAATATTTCTTTGACGGTTACACACAAGAGAATTGTCCTGAGACTCTGACCTGATCTAGCATCAGCATGACAGAAAGTATTTTACTGCATGTTTTAAGTTCCCTGTTCATCAAATATTTTCTGTTGGTGGTTGAAGGATGTGGATTTGTTGCATCTCTTCACAGATTGGCCCCCTTTGAGTATTTTTAAAAAAAATAAAGCCTCTTCCTTAACATTGGATATCTTACTTCTGGCTTTGACTGGGGCTGCTGTGGAAGATGGAGGACATACTTCTTTTCACTGTAAGTTCATATATGGTAGTTGAGTTATATTAATTCTGTGTTAGGGGTCAAGAGAACACATGAACCACTAGGACAATGATGTATTCAAGGGAAACATTCAAAGGAGCTGGCCAATGTAGGCGCAAACTATGGCAGGTCACCATGTAGATATTTGAGAGATGCTGCAAGAATTTTACTCCACTTTATACTCCTATGCAGAGGCATTGGCAGTCTTTGCCCTCTATTGAGTGCAGCGACCGTTCCATGCTAGTGCCCGCCTGGGCTACAAGAAATGCCAAAGGAATCAAGACACAGAACTAGGAGAGATGACTGCAATGTCCGCATCCATGCCAGCCAGGAAAGCTGGCTACCTGCATTGGAGAAAGCATATGCTGCACCCACTGACAGGTTGTAGCAATGAGTTACCTCTTCCTAAATTCTTGGTCCAATGCCTTGGATGCTTCTGATGGGGCAGAGTGTCTACACCACTTCCAATACAGGCAATGGCTAAAAACAATAGACGTTGGCACATACGAGATAGCCCTTCTTCATTTGGGCTATGTCTACACTTGTGAATTTAAGTCAACTTAGCATGTCTACACTTAAATTTTAAGTCAACTTTGGGGGGACCCTACAAAGTCGACCTAGAGCATCCACACTGGATGTCTAGGTCGACTTGCAGGGGCTAGGTGGACCTGGGACAGGTCCACGGTGCGGGGGGGCACCCCTTGCCAAGTGCCAGGGGGCTCAACATTTGCCCCATTGTACCTGGGTACAATGGCGCAAAGGGGGACAGGGACCCTTGCAGGGCATAGGGGCAGGGTGGGCAGGGCTCCGCCCTGCCCTGTGGGGGCATGCCAGGCTCTCCCTGTGCCACCCCCTGGCAGGGAGGGCAGTGGGGGAGTCCTGGAGAGCCCTAAGTCGACTTAGAGTCAACTTAGGGCTACTCCAGGTCTACACTGGCTTAAGTCGACTTTCTAAAGTTGACTTAAGCCAAAAGTCGACTTAAAACGAGATTTTAAAAAGTCGACTTAATTTTCCTTAAGTTGACTTGAGCAGCTTGCTTAAGTCGACTTAAGGAAAGTGTAGTGTAGACGCAGGGTAAATTAAGTCGATTTAAGCAAGTTTAAGTCAACTTAATTTGCAAGTGTAGACGCATCCTTAGAGACTAACAAATTTATCTGACGAAGTAGGATTTTTCTCCCATGAAGGCTTATGTGATAAATAAATGTTAGTTTCTAAAAGTCCTACAGGACTCCTTGTTTGTAGGGCAGTTATTTTTCTTAGCAATTACCCTTCTTCAGTGGTAGATTACCACATGGGCTTACGGAGCCCATGCCCAGGGTCCCACCACGATGTGGGGGCCCTCCACTCTGCCAGCACTGGGGCCCATCATGATGTGGGGCCCTCCACCCTGCTGGCACTGGGGTGGCCGAGCCCAGAGGCCGGGATCTGTGCTCCTGCCCCTGGGGGCGGAGTGGGCCGGCATGACTGGTCACTCCACTCCAGGGGTGGGGCTCTGGCATGCAGGATGGCCTCCAGCACAGCCTTCAGGCCACACCAGAAGCTGCACCGTGCACACCAGTTGGCCCTGTCACCTCCAGGGGCTGACCAGCCAAGTCAGGGCCAGCCTCTGGCCCCAGGGCCCCACCAGCGCTAGCCCAACTGCTGATGGCCAGGGCCCTGGAGGGGGGCTGTGTAGCCCCAGGCAGGGGGGCCCACTGGTGGGGGAGGCCCAGGAGTCTCGCAGCCTCTAATCTGCCTCTCCCCTTCTTACCTAATTTTTAGGAGATTAATAATATTGTTTTGATGGTAGATGTAGTATTATGTACCATTGTAAAGCCTTTTAGATTAATGTACTCACATTCTTCCTTGATAAGCTGCTGGTAAGAGACGTAGGACCAGCCTCACCTCTGGCATGCCAAAAGAGTCCAAAGGTCCAGGTTCACCTCCCATTCAAGAACTGAGGAAGAACTGAAGAGAAGCTAGAGTGCTAAAGCTATAGAAAGACTATAAAAGCTAACTTAGAGTTTGCCTCAACTAACTAACTTAAGAACTATCAACTAAGAACTAACAAGAAACTACTAACAAATGAACTACAAGCTAACAAACTAATTTAGCATGATAGATTGCCCCTCTTATAAAGCTTGAACACTATGTGCCCTCCTCCCTTGTCCAAACTCAATTTTCTTACCCACAAAATATCAGGGTCCACATACTCATATCTACTAATCACCATTAGCTCATTCTCACATCTGTTATTTCTGGTCTAACCAGTTATTTCCAGTTATTTCTTTGTGGTGTACCTTTTAAGTTTATAGAGCTCAAGAACTTAGGAAGCCCCCTTTCTATACCAATTTGCTTTAATGCATCCTTCCTTATCTATGCTAAAAATCACAAACATATGTATGCTTTAGCTCATCATGGCTTATCTATTCTGAAAGTCCCAAACATATGGATGGTAACTTGCCTTAGCTCAATATATAGGATGTGGCCTGTAGGTTCCTTGTGTTACGCCAAAAAACACTCTAATAGAAATCTATAAACCTTTTATAATAAAACAAATAACAATCAAACTAATAAGAAAAGATATATAAGCAAGTAAGCAGACTAGTCCTATGAGTTACACCCTACAAAGCATGTTCATGGAAAGTTGTGACATTTCACCTTTGACCAAACCTGTAAATTCTCCTGGCAACTAATGAAAATGTCCATTCTTGCACGTGTACATTTCCTATTTCGTGGGGGAGTGGTCTAAGGATCACTCAATCAAGGACTGCTTAGTTATATATAATACAAGTGCTATTGTTATTATCAAAATGCTCAGTGATAGAGGATGAAAACTCACATGCAAATTTTCTCTTTAATAATGGGGCTTTCATGGTGCACTAGGTACCAACAAGATGCCTTTGATGCACTCTGCCATCAATTCTTATACTTGGTTCCTTCAGAGATTAATATGTATGAATCTAACCATTATGATCATCTGGACTAAACTCCTGTATAACACATGCCTTGCTGAATCTGGCATAATGTATCACTAATGCCACCTGAATTGACAGTCAGAAATAGAGGCAGTACCAGCCAGAAGGCATAAACACAGTTATTAGGGGTCAGATTGCTGGCTTCGATGAGCATGCTTTAAAGTCACTGGCGCTATGCTGAGTTATACTAACTGAAAGTCTGTTCCTCAGAGCTTAATTCTCATCAAGCAATGTCTAAATAGCTGTCTCTTTGGCTTTGAAGGCTGTAGAGAGTAGTGAGAAGCTTTATTATGACTGGAGTGAAAATATGATTTAACCCAGCATCCCGGAATAACAGCAGTACTAAGAATTCTTGGTGAATGTAGATTAAAATAACTCAGTCAAAGTGACTGAAGAAGCCTTCATGAAATTTCCATTGAATAGGATTCCTAACCACTGAATGAAATATATTACACGTGGATAAATAGACCTGAGTTCAAATAAAGAATATATAGAATATAAAATATATAAAACAACGAAAGTCCTGTGGCATCTTAAAGACTAACGAATTTCTCCAGGCATAAGCTTTCATGGGCTCCAACTACAGATACATCTGACAAAGTGGATTGGAGCCCACGAAAGCTTATGCCCAAAGAAATGTGTTAGTCTTTAAGGTGCCACAGCCTCAAGAATATATATATAGTATGCCTGTAAATCCAAAAGGACCCTTATTTTCAGATATGCTAAATATCCACCGGTCCCACTGACATCAGTGGGAATAGCCAGTGATCAGCACCTTTCAAAGTCTGAGCATGAAATAATACACACAGTCTGGGATTTGTTGCCATTTACCATAGTGGTATCTAACTGACTAATAAATTAAGAAAAGAAAATATGCTGTTATTGATGATATAGTCTATGGACAGGCTGCACTCAGCACAAAATTTCCAGGTACTTTGATATGCATAATCGTTTACAAATTGCCTGCAATGATGTTTGAGCTCCACCATAGGGAGCAGTCTTCCGCATTCTTTGTGAAGCTGTTCCTATTGCTATCAATGCAATTGTGTCGTCTATGTACCTATCTAAACATTTCAGTAAATATTTAAAACTTGTTTGTAAAATTTCAAGTGGGAAAATGAAGATGGCAGTTTCAAAACATAATTAATGCTGAACTTTGAAAAAATTCCATTCCAGAGCCTGTGAAATCTGAAGTACCGACTTCCTGCCTTTTCTGCCACATTATTTCACTAAACAAGAGGAAAGGAAACTCAATAGATATTTATGGTATATGGTCCCTTACTTTGGCAAAGAAGCCCAAGTCTACAGCTCAGATTAATCATGATCTTAGTGAGGTGCCAATTGTCTCAATATTGTTAAAGGAAAGTACTAGTCACATCTAAAATAATGGGCTACATATTCTGTTTTCTTCTTTGCAAAACTGACAAGTTTTAGGTATTTTTCTAAAAAACTTGGTTATTCATCTTACAGCACAACTTCAGTTCCTTGCATTAGGAGCCTAGAGCAGTGGTTCTCAACCTTTTTTCCATCGCGACACACCTGACAGATGACGTTCACCTATGTGACACACTACAATCTGCCGGTGGTTGGGGGGCTTGGGCTGGGAGCTCTTGGGAGGCTGCTGTGCTCTGGAAGATGCAGCACTCCGGGACCTGGGTGGTGGCAGAGTCAAGCCAGCTCAGGCTGGTGCCCTGATGGTCTGGCTTGACGGGGCTGGGTTTATTTTTGTGGAGCAGGTGGTGGCCCCCCCCCCCCCCCCGCCCGAGCCCAGGATCTCTGGGTTGCAGCCCCTAAGTCCCTTTACTCCTCTGGCCCTGGCTGCTGCCTGTGTTGTACAGCAGGAGCTGGCTATTCAGGGCAGCAGAGAGCGGCCGGTGGCAGGAGCCCCAGTCTGGCTCCAAGCTGAGCTGCCAATTTTCCGTGACACACCTTCCAGCTCTTCGCGACACACTTTTGTGTCTCAACACAGTGGTTGAGAACTGCTGCTCTAGAGAGATTCATGAGACATATTTCTTTACTGCGCAGAGTAAAGCAATACAAAGTAACAGTAAATTGGAATCATTAGATGTTTTGTGAGTTGTGTGAGTATCTGAAGAGATGCTTTCAGGAAAGTTAAACTCAGCCAAAGTCCACCAGAAGGGTCACAGAATGACACACACAAATTGCTGTCAGTATGGCATGCAATCTAGAGGTGTTGCCATTGTCAGAAGTAGTTGGAAATGAGCAGAGTATGAAGAGAAAGAGATCCTGCTCATCTGGGCAAAAAACTGTGGCAATGAGCCTAGGAATCCTCGGCCTTTGTGGTTAGTAGGTGTGAGATATTTTGTTTTTATTCATTTATTGATTAAGCTTTTTTTTGGCCACATATTCACCAATATCCAGCCCCACCAATGCCATAGTGCATGGAGGTGAAAGGTTACCTGCCACTCAGATAATTTAAGCAGAGATTTTTTTTATCATTTCGCGCCATACACTTTGAAACGGGGCTGTTTGTTCGGGGAAGGCAGCCCATACTCCACTTCTGCACCTCACCAGCAGAAAGGAAAAAAAAAATAAAGAGATAATTGTTGTCATTATTTTTAGGAGATGTGTTAAGGCTGCAGTGAGGTTAGGTAACTCAGATTAGAATGTAGCCCTAATCTCTTTTGGATCTCCAATCCTCGTCTCCTGTGATCACTATCTACATGATTATTGCGTATTCCTATGATCAACTATAGCATACACAAAGTTTTCTTTTTCCTTTCACCAGTATACTAAATATAAACATAAAAACAAAGTCATTTACTTTAGATGAGTGGAGCAACAACCACTGAGGAGCACAGGTGGTTTGCATTACATTTTTGCAGTATCGTACAAGAGGAATATTTCACATTAATGGTGTGCCATTGTGTAGTTTGAGTCATGCTACATGAACAGCCTACATACTTCAGTGCATGTTAAGTCAAAGAACATTTACTTTTAAAGTGTGGATTTAAAATGATCCTTTAAAGTGACCTGAGCCAGAAATCTTGTTGGTTCTATACCACAGACCATTGTCCAGGTCTGATAAGGGTCCCAGGGGCCCCAGGCTGCCCTCTTTCATGGCCCCCTCTGGGGTCTGGGGACCAGCCCCCTTGCCACTGTGGCAGCAGCTAGCTTGGGGAAGGGGTGGCACTCGGGCACACTAGCCCTGAGGCCACCTGGCAGACCCAGCAGCCTTGTGGGACAGACCAGCATTCAGTGTTGTGGAGGGGGACAGGCCCCTGGGGCCAGAGGCTGCGCTTCATGGCACTCCCACACTGCCTTTGTGCTGGCTGACCAGACAGCTTGCGGGTGGGGCAGGCCGGCATGTGGCAGCAGCACTCCAGGGGTGGGGGTGAGGCCAACTGGCATGCAGCGTGGTTTGCAGTGGCAACCCTCCAGGCCAGGTGCACTGTCGAGCCACTGCGCTGGGGCCCCAGACCCGAGAGCCTGGCAGAAGAGACCTGCCAGGCCAGCCTGAGCTGCAGGGGCTCAGCCGGCACTTTGCTGGCCTGAGTGGGGCCAGATTATTGTAGGCTGGCTGGGCCCCCCTTTAGCCCTAGGGCTTCAGCCCCTTAATCTGGCCCTGCCATTGTTCAATTTGAGACTTAACCCATTATGAAAGAGTTAAAAAACTAGACAGCCTATCATATTACAGCCATTCTGAATTTCAGTGGTTTTGTCCCATCCCATTTAACTTTCATTTTCACTCTGACCTCAGGAGATTATTATCATTCATTGTCAGATTCTCTTTATCTGGTTTTGTTTAGTCACGCTCTTTGGGCTGCTTAATATCACAGAGTTAAACAGCTGAGGGTCAGATTGCTGACGTAGATTAGCATCCTCGTAAAGTCCGTGGAGCTATGCGCAGTTACACTTATTTACTCTTGGTTGCTATGCTCAGATTAAGACTTTCAAAGCAGATTTTAGGAAATGGAAGGGAAAACACCATATATATCTAAATCTCCTAGTTTGCTTTGAAAATCTCGGCTGTATTGTATCATACTCTGTCCCAGTGTGCCACTGAAATGGTTCTCACTAAAACCCCTAATGATCTCTTCCTGGCCAAAGCTCAAGGTCCATCCCCTGTCTTCATCCTCCTTGACCCACTGGCCAATTTCACTATTTTGGACTACTCTCTGTTTCTTGATATCTTGTTGTACCTTGCCTTTTATGACTCATTTCTCTCTTGGTTCTTCTCATACCTCGTTAATATGTTTGTCAGAGCATCTTCACTTCCTGGTCACCTCGCTTAATCCCAAGACCTTAAACAACATAATATTAAAGAAGCTGTATTATGTTAAAGAAAGTATATAAAAATTTACTTGTTTATACATTTCACAGCAATTACAATGACCACTAGGCAAATGAATCTCAGTAGAAACCTCATATGTCACCCTTTGGTGAACTATTATGCGTAGATTTGATTCAGGGAATTCCCTGTCAAACCTCCTGTCCCTCCTATGGCTTCTGCCAGTTGGCACACCTGGATCACAATGACCTGAAATATTTTAGACCTACCAATATCTCTTTCTGGAAGATGGTAGACTACCTGATAAACTAGGCATGCATATAACCTGAGTATTGTTTGTCATAGAGTGATAGAGGTTAAGGCCAGACATGACAACCTGGTCATCCAGTTTGACCTCCACTACATCACAGGCCACCAACACTACCCAGCACCTAAATCCAACAACTGATATTTGACCAATATATTAGAGTCCATAGGAGACTGTTACGGGCCTCAGGCAGAAAATAGGAAGGACTGAGGTGTACGAATGCCCGAGTATCCTGCAATGGTAGGGAAATGATTAAGTGAGATATACACAGATATTCCTGTCAAATGACCCACCTTCACACCCTGCAGAGGAAGGCAAAAAAACATTGGTCACTGCCAATATGACTAGGAAAAAAAATTCCTTCCTGACTTCACATATGGTGGTCAGTTAGATCCTGAGTGTTAAAGCAGGAACCAGCCAGCCAAGCACCTGACAGAGAGCATACTCAGTAATATTTCAGAGACCTGGGTCCCCCCCATCACCATCCAGTGACCCATCTTCAATTATTGCCATCCCTGAAGCTTCAAAGGAAGGAGATTATTTTAAAAAAACACATGGGGATGGGGGCTATTGTCTCCCTGCAAGTGACCAGCAAAAACTCTGAAGCCTGAGCTTTTGGGAACATAAGACATAAACTGGAAGTAAGCTGAGCCCTGCACCACTGAGCCCTGACCTCCCATGATCACATACAACCCTGTCATTCAATACCACTCAGACATTTCTCCAGCACTCTCTTGAAACCAATTAAGTTGTTAGGCCCCACAACTCCTAATGGTAAACTGTTTCAGAACTTCACACCTCTGATGGTTAGAAACCGTGTAATTTCCAGCCTGAATTTGTTGATGACTAATTAATATCCATTTATTCTTGTGCCAACATTATTATTAGTTTAAATTGCTATTCACCCTCCCTGGTCTTTTCCCCCTAATGTATTTATAAAGAGCAATTATATCCCCTGACAGTTTTCTTTTTGCTACACTAAAGAAGCCACGGTCTTCTAGGCTCCTCTCATAAAAGCTCTTTTCTCTGAAATGCTACTGTTCCACATAAATAAAACTTTGATTTAAGACAGCTGGCTGGCCAATAGATTACCCTGTAATTGCCTTGAGAGAGCAGAACTGCAGGTACTGACCTGAAGTCAGACCTGCTGATGCAGACACAATGAATTGCAAGATATGTCTACAAAGCAAAGTAAGCTCCGGCTAGTGAAATCAGAGTGAGCTGACTCTGGGTTAGAGAACCCATGGCTTGAGCGTCTACACTGTTAACCCTACCTTCACAACTTTCTATCCCAGGCTCAAACCTGGTTTTCAGGCAGCCACTTGCATCGCTCAGACCTGAGTCAAACCAGACATATCCCAGATACCCTAGAGCCCTCCTGAAATGTGACCTCTTTAGCCCGTTACCTGATGAACTGAGGGAGAACTTGATGTCCACCCTGCACATTACAGGAAGTTTGAACAGCCATCAGTGCAGCCTCATGAGCAGTCATTTTGATCAGTAAACTCTCAGCTACAGGAACCCACCACATGGAGAAGGTGCCTTTTGAAGACCTTCTCTTGTTTGCATTTTCATTCCCATGTCAGAAAATGGGCAAAGCTTTAGTGAGATACTGGTAGGTATTTCAGGGCAGTTTATGAGCCATTGAATGCACCTGACAGAGCTTATGATGGAGCCTGAGGAAGACTCACACTGGCTGAGGTTGTTCATGACACTCAGTATATCTATTGATACTCTTATGTAGACCAACACAGGACCACAAGCACAGACTGATGTGATCACATTGTCATGTAGCCCTGGGATGACCAGCAGTGGTTCTATAACTTTTGCATGAGGAAAACTACATTTCTGGAGTTTTGTGAATTGCTTGCCCCAAGACTCTACTGTAAAAACACACACGGGCAACCATCCTGGTCGTTGTAACTGCCTGGAAGCTGACTAACCCAGACTGCTACACGTCCATTGCAAACCAGTTTGGTGTTGGAACGTCCACTGTAAAGTGGTGGCAGAGGTTGAGGCACTCTGGCGTGCGGTTTACCTCCAAGGCGCCTGCATAAAAGGTATTCCTGTGGTAATTGTTGACTTTGTGAGAATAGGGTTTCCAAACTGTGCTGAAGCCATTGATAGGACTCATGTACTCTGGTTTTTCACTTCTTAAGGAGCAGATAAGCTGAAAGGTTACAAGTCCATTGTAACGCAGGTCCTTATGGACCACAGATGGTAATGTGTGATTGTCAGTGTGGGCTGCACTAGGAAAGTTTATGAAGCCAGGATTTTTCACCATTCAAGAGTCTATATTCACAGATAGGCTGAGACACTATTCCCACCATTGTCATAAATAGGTTTACTGTCCCCACCATTATTCTGGAGGACTCTGCAGACCCCCTTTTGCCTTGGCTTATGAAAGCCTGCATGGATTTCAGCAGTCCTGGGGAAAAGAGACTTTAATTACACTCTCAGCGGGGCTAGAATACCTGATGGTTGTGTTTTTGGCAGACTAAAGTCCCCTTGGAGACGATTACAGGCTCACATCAATACCGGTGTCATTAATGTTCTCCATGTTACTGTGGCTTGCTGTTCATGTCACAGTCTTGGTGAAGCCAGAGGTGAGCCATTTCCCCCTGAATGGATTGATGAAGTCAAGGGCTGCTGAATCAGTATGCTCAGCCAGAAAGTGCGCCAACCGGAGCTGGAGCTGGATGCACTCAGGCAACAGAAGCCAGGGATGCTTAATGTTCTTCCATTATGGATTTGCATAGTCCAATGGAATAGAAGGAATAGTACCTCTATGACTGAACTTGTGGGGTGGGGAGGATGGGGCTCATTGACTGGGGGAGGTTTTAGTCCTCGAGGGGGATAGGGGTTGATTGCCATGTAGTGTGTTTATGAATAACAAGCTCACATATCAAAGGAGAGCAGGGTTCATTCACAATGTGGATTGATGTAAGGCATTGATTGAAGTATGGAGGGATGTAAATAACTACCCTGAGGATTAGTGTTGGCATACAAAGTCCTCATGGCCCCAATTGTCTCTTTACATTTATTACTTCCTTGATAAAATGAAAAGCTTTATTTATACCCATGTATTAGAAAAGAACAACCGCCACCCATTGCCAGGCAGGCCAGCTGCTATCGCCAGGCCAAAACACTGGTAATAATAGAACCTTTATAAAACCGAGTGCATTGAACAGCTGAGAGTAGTGGAAGCATGTACAAGACAGAAACCTATTATTGTTGCATGGCCCCCGACCCCCCCACCCCATTCTCTTTTTCCCATTTGCCATACCCTAGGTAATGTGGGATGTGATGGAGGCATCCACAGGAAGGGGGTAATTATGGAGGGCTGCATAGGGAAAAGTTGCCCTGGCCAGCTGCTTGTCATGGCCATTAGCCATTACTGTATTAATAAACATTCAAATGGAGCCAGGAACTTAGCAGGTTCAGGGAAAACTTCTGTCCCTTTTGTGTCTGCTGCAGGCTTCACAGGTGGCTGTTCCTTGTGGGTGGCCATCAAACAGCTCCCATGAGTACAGCCCAGATTGTGCTGTTGCTCTTGTTCCAGAACCTCCTTGGAGACTGATTTCAGCAACACAGTGATTCATTGTCCTCACTCAGTAGCTGCTGCTGGCTCCCATGCTGGATTTTGGAGTCAGCAGGGCACCATCCCAGCTGACCAGCCCATCATTCACCACCCTAGGATCACTGCCTGGTGCAGTGGGCAACACCCAGTCAAACACCTCATAAAACTGGCATGATGTTGGTGAGTTGTCCAGTGCATGGCTCTGGTCCCTGGTTTTTCTGTACTCATTCTCGAAATACTTAATCTGCTCCCCGCACTGGTCACCAGTCCAGTTTCTTCACTCTCTCCTAGAATGTGTGGTCATTCCTGGTGGGCTCACTAATCTCCACAATTTTGCTGGTCTCACACCAGAGATTTACCATAGCTGTGCTCCCATGGCCCTGAAGCAACATGCGTTGCAAGAGGCTTGTTCATTTCAGTCCTCATTGCACACACTGGAGGCTTTCTGATGGTGTTTGCAGCTCAGTGGTTAAACACTGACTTCTCAAGTTGCTGCACTACACCAAGGTGGGCTGCTTCCATCCATTTCCCTGGATTCTTGGGTTAGCACAACCAAAGGTGGCTCAGGGATTGTGGGCTACTTTTGGCAGGCTCCCATTACCTAAGTCAGGTGGACCACATCTGTATGGCAAAGCAATAGGGCTCAAACCCTGACTCCTACCTTGACTTGAGCTCAAACCCTCTAGGTTGAGAACCCCGTTGGTTCCTGGGACTCTAAGTACGAGATCAAGTCTGAGATCTGTGTGTGTAGAAAGAAGGGAGTTTGGGCTCAAGCCTGAGTCTGAGTGTGGACATGCCCACAAGGGTCTTCAACCTAAGGCTCCACTCGGGGAGGGGGTGGGGGGGAAGCGGTGAAATCATAGGATTCTGCCCTGAACAAGGCAATGGCTGGAGAGCTGAGAGTTAAGTAGGGTGTCCTGAGAAGAGTGAAAAGCACAGTTAACTCAGGAACTGTGACAGGTCCTTTTGGAAATCCCACTAGGTGCCTAAAGCTAAAGATAGCTTTGTTATTCTGGCTCCTACTACATAGTATTCTTTTTCACCATTTATATATAATCTTGGGCCCAAAATTGAAGGTGATGTGAGTCTTACAACTTTCTGTTACAAGCTTTTTTTGCTATACTGATCTCTTTTAACCCCTCAGCATGGGACTTACAATATAGAATCCCTTATACTTAATTAGGCACAGCAGACTACATTCAGAAATTATGTGTTAAAATATAAAGATTAAAGACCCAGGTCACTGTGATTGGGTGAATGAAAGGCAGAGACTCTTGCTTCCTTGCAATATGCCCCCACATGGCTCTAACCACCCCATAAAGAAGATGAAACATGCATGTTAGAGAAGGGTTTAGAAAGTTGAGATACGAGTGTGACAGGCTGCTCCCCAAATCCAGTTTGGTGTGCTGCTATGACCAATCGAACCCCACTCCTGAACCTCAATTCACCCCGCTCTGCAGGGTGACCACTCACTCCTGAGTCAGTCCACACCAGCCACCAGCATCTGATTGGTCCCAGGCAGTGGGTGTAAATCCACTAGCGAGCACCCCCAGCCCCAGACACTACACTGGGAACCACTGCCTTACAGGGATTGGGACCCACTCCCAATCAGCTTAGTCTCAAATCCGTCCTCTTAACAAAGAAGTGGATTGCACCAAGCCTCCCACACCCACACCCTCTAAAGACCACACAGCTTTAGATAAAACAAATACTAGTTTATTGATCAGAGCAAGATTTCAAGTGAGAACATGGCCAATCAAGGCAGAAACATACTATAAATGAGTCAGGAGTGACCACTATCAAACAAAAGGTATAAACCGCATGCTACTCTAACATCTCTACCTAAACTGACCTTAAAGTCCAAGATTATGTGCAAGGTGTTCAGCTGATTGGTGTTTTACAGCCATTCTCTGCCTGTTTTCAGGCAGGGCCCCGATCTTACTTGAAGTTGGTGATGCAAGATGCAAGATGATGTCTTCACGGGCCCTCAAACCTGCAGCTTCTCCCTCTCCCAATCTCTGTCTCTTTGTTTTAACAAACTGCTGACAGCCTCTCCCCTCATTGTCCTGTTGTGAGATTCTCTTCACTTCTACCTGAGCCAGGGAGTGCATTAGCATTCCCTTTGGCATGTAAATCTCCAGCCACTGTGCTAGAGAGAGTCCTGAGAGTCTGAACCCTGTAACATTCTTCACATCTATACATACATGTCGCAGCAGGGAACATGGCACCATGGTAATCATGTGGCATATGTTCTGAGGATTCACAGAGGAATCTGCCATAGTGCATTTGGCATCAAATCACACAATTATCTTGCAAAACAGAACAGAAAAGTTACCCAGATCATGTCCTAGGAGTGCACGGATGTGCATCCTGTCACATCTCCCCTCTTTCAAAACTGCTGAAGGATTAGGCACTGTCTAGTCCGGAGGCAGAATCTTCAACGTCCAAAGTCCTTGTGAAATTATGCCATAAAAAATGATGAGGCAGCTCGCCTCAGTTTCCCCACTTACCATTTTTGCACATTCACGAACCTTTACCAAAAATCAATACACCCCACGTCTAACTACAAAGGTTACTTGCATATCTGAATCACCACTATTTAGTATAACATCCATCTCAAGCTGCCCACCTACATGGGTGCTTACACGTCCACCGGCTAGTCCAGAGGCAGAACTTCAGGGTTGTCCCTCTTGGACAGGGCATCTGCCACTACGTTCTCTCTCCCTTTGACATGTACAATTTCCATATCAAACTCCTGCAGGATGATGCTCCAGCGCAGGAGTTTGGAGTTGGAACCTTTGGTTCTACTCAGCCAAACCAGCGGGGAATGGTCAGTCAGGATTTTAAATTTCTTGTTGAAGAGGTAGGGCCTCAGTTGCCTGACTGCCCATACTATGGTGTAGCATTCCTTTTCCACCACTGAATAGTTCCACTCCGTGGGATTTAGCTTCTTACTGAGAAACGCTATAGGGTGTTTCTTACCATTCTCCCCAGTTTGCATCAACACCGCACCTAAACCCCCATCCCAGGCATCTGTGCACAATTCAAACATCCTATCGAAATCAGGGCTAGTCAGGACGGGCCCCTCTGACAAGATTCTCTTCACCTTGTCGAACGCTCCCTGGCAGGCTTCAGTCCAGTTAACCCTGTTTGGCTTGCTCTTCTTACACAGGTCCGTGACTGGGGACACGATTTCACTGAAACCACACACAAATCTCCTATAATAATTTGCTAGACCTATAAAAGACTGAACCTGCTTCTTTGTTTGAGGCACCAGCCACTCCACGATAACCTCCACCTTCAGAGGGTCAGGGCAGATCTGGCCTCCCCCCACCCAGTGTCCCAAGCAGAGGCGTCGTTGTAGTCGGGCTGGCAGGGCGCCGGCCCCGGGTAGAAAAGCCTGAGCCCCGGATCTATTCCGGGGCCCAGGAACCCAGAGGACTCCGGCGGAACGCATGTTCCACTCTGCCCTACCTTGCCCTGCAGGCAGGCTGCTGCTCAGCTGGGAGCAGCAGCCGCCAGCCGGGCTGGGGAGTTTTCAAATCTCCCGCCCTGAGCATGCTCCGAAAGAGCATGCTCAGGGCGGGAGCGGCCTCCTGGCCAGCCCAACGCCGGACGCCCCTGCAGCTCTCTGGCCACGTAAACTCGGGGACCGGGCGGGTGAGTGCTGGGGAGCTGGGACCGGGAAGGCTGGGCGGTCTGGGGAGCTGTTGGGGGACGGGCAAGCCGGGAAGCTGATGGGAAACTGGGGGGTTGGGGAACGGGGGCCTGGGAGCCGATGGGAAACTGGGGGCCGGGGAACAGGGACCGGGTGGGCTGGGAAGCTAATGGGGAACTGGGGGGTCGGGGAACGGGAGCCGGTGGTGACCGGAAGGGTCGAGGCATTGCCGCCGGCGAGCCGGGGGCAGGGAGCTGCCGGGCAGCAGAGATCGGGGGTCCTGGAGAGTGCCCGGGCCAGAGAGGACTCGGGTTCGGGGTTTCTAAAGGGGACTGGAGGTGTGGGGTGGGTTCCCCTGGGGGCCCCGGCCAGCTCGCTGCCTGGAAGATGGGAGCCAGGCTATGGCTGCTCGCCTCCCCTCCAAGCTTGGGGATGCAAGCAGCCCTTACTTTCTCTTCTTTCTTTCCTTTTCTTCTCCTTCCTTTTTTTCCTTCCTTTTTAAAAAAACCCACCCTTTAAAAATTAATTTTAATTAAAAACCTTTAAAAAAGGTTTTTAAAAAACCTTTCTAAAATTAAATTTCAATTAAAAGTAATTCAAATTCAATTAATTAAAATAAACCCAATCAATTGTGATTAATCATTTTAATTAAATTAATTAATTTTTAACTTTTAATTAAATAAACTGGTGGCCCTTCACGGTTTTAAAATCTGTATTTTGGTCCCTCAACCAAAAAGGTTGGGAACTACTGATTTTATAATGCAAAATTTTAAGTGTGTTCATTTGCTTATTCTTTCTTTCTAATGTTACTGCTATATTGGGGGGAAAAAAAGAGTCCTGTGGATTCTAGGGGTGTGGCCTACCTGGGGGTGGGGCTAACAGAGGGTGGGCTGGGGGCCAGAGCCCTGGGTCTTTTTGCTATCCAGCAACGCCCCTGATCCCAAGTACGGTACCTTGGCGGCTCCCACTTTACACTTAGAAGCTTTTATGCTTAGGCCCGCTTCCTTGACCCTGGACAGCACTGACCTCAAGTGTTCTTTATGGGCAGCCCAGGTGTTACTAAATACTGCAATATCGTCTACATATGCCCTGGCAAAGTTCTGCAAACCGTTCAGCACCCAATCAACCAGTCGCTGAAAGCTGGCGCCTGCATTGATCAACCCAAAGGGCAACACAGTGAACTCATACAGGCCCCCGTCGGTGATGAAAGCAGTTTTCCCTCTGGACTCCCCATCCAGGGGGATCTGCCAATATCCCCGAGTCAGATCAAAGGTGCTAAGGTATTTGGCCCTACTTAAGGTGTCCAGCATGTCGTCAACCCTCGGCATAGGGTAAGCATCTGGCACCGTGACGGCATTGAGCCTCCGATAATCCACACAAAACCTCACGGTATCATCCTTCTTGGGGACCAAGACCACAGGTGATGCCCATGAGCTATCGGACTCCTGGATCACCCCCAAGTCCCACATGTTTTGCACCTCCACCTTGATTTGCTCTTGCACCCGGCCTGTGGCCCGGTAGGGTCTGCTGGGGGCAGATTGCGGTCCCCGGGTGGTAATCTTATGGCTCAGCAGGGAGGTTCTCCCAGGCTTGTTGGAGAACACCTCCCCATACTCCCGCAGCAGCAACACCACTTCCTCTCTTTCGTTTGGGGTTAAGTCACGGCAAATGTCAATATCCGCAAGGCTTGAGTCGCCCTGGCACTCAGCCAAAAGGTCAGGGAGAGCACATGCTTCTGTTTCTTCCTTTGCACAGCAGACCAAATTCACCACAGCTTCCCTGCTGTGATGGACCTTGAGCCTATTTGCATGCACCAGTTGGGGGACAGCATTGTCCTGAGGCTTTTTAACAAGATAGGTGTCATCCGACACCTCCTCCATGACTTCATATGGCCAATCCCACATATCCCATTTTACTGGTTCTCATGGGGTTCAACACCAGGACCAAGTCCCCCATCGTAAATGAACACTCACGTGCATTTTTGTCATACCATGCCTTCTGCCTGGCCTGACTTTCTTGGAGGTTCGCTTGCACCATATTCATCATATCCCCCAACTCTTTTCTGAATTTCTGCACATATTCCATCACAGGGCCCTCCCCTATCTCTGGGTCTCCCTCCCACGAATCCCTAATAATGTCAAGTGGCCCCCTCACTTTCCTCCCATACAGAAGATCGAAAGGGGAAAATCCAGTGGACTCTTGGGGCACCGCCCTGTACACAAACAGCAGGTAGGGCAGTAGCTCATCCCAGCTCTGGCTCCGCTTGCTTGCATACATCCCCAACATGGCTTTCAAGGTTCCATTAAACCTCTCCACTAGCCCATTAGCTTCAGGGTGGTATGGAGCCGCCTTCAGCTGTTTAACTCCGCAGATCTTCCACAGCTCCGTAAACAGTCGTGACATAAAGTTTGACCCCCAGTCAGACAATATCTCCTGAGGGAAACCCACTCTGCTGAAGATTGTGAAAAGGGCCCTTGCCACAGTCTCCGCCTCCACATTAGGCAGGGCAATGGCCTCGGGATACCTGGTGGTAAAATCCACCACCACCAAGATGTACCTGTTCCCACGACATGTGGGACAGGGCATGGGGCCCATGATATCCATCGCCACCCTTGCAAATACCTCTTGTACTATGGGCAGGGGACGCAGAGGGACCTTCTGTGGTCCTACGGGTCTTTTCCTCTTTTGACAGAGTTCACAGGTTCAGCAGTAATCCCTCACATCATTCTGTACCCCCAGCCAATAAAAATTTCTCTTTAGCCTGTCGTAGGTCCGCTGGGTCCCCAAATGACCTGAGAAGGGGCAATCATGCGCCAATAGCAATAGCTCCCCCCGGTGCCGGGCGGGCATGACCAGTTGTCTGTAAGGCTGGCCTGGGCTCCTATTTTTCCCTGCCGGGGCCTGTCGGTATAGCCTTCTTTCCTCTTCAAAAAACTCCCCTCCGCTCTCCCCTTCTGAAGCACACTTCCTAATCTTCTCCAAGGTGGCATCGGCCCTCTGCTCTTCTGCAAAGACTTGGCCTCTCTGGCTTGGAGCCCCACCTGTGGCCAGTGGGGCCCCTTCTCCCTGAAGTTCCCCCATCGGCTGCCCGCTGACCTCCACGGGTGTAGGTTCAGGGCCCTCGGCCTCCTCCCTTGAACCCTTATTAAGGTACTCGTGGCCGCTGCATGTCACCACATTCACGGCCTTAGCTACTTGAGGGAAATCATTCCCAATCAACATCCCTGAGGGGATCTCATTCAGCACCCCGACCTTTAACTCACCCTCCAGGCCATCTCACTGCACCAGCACTTTAGCCATGCGCACACAGAGCCTCCCTCCTCCTACTACCTGAATGCATGCCTCCTGTCCCGGCAACATGTCATTCACCTGAATCCAGCTGCGCTTGACCAGGGAGAGTTGAGCTCCTGAGTCCCTCCACCCCACTGCCTCTTCGCCATTTATCTTAATTTTTTTAATGAACTCCCCGTCCCCGGCCGTTTCCTCAATCCCCACAAAGCCAGTCATGTACACAGTGGGTGTTTCGACAAGGTCAGCTGGGGCTTCCGGTGACAAGGTCACTGCATTCACTTGGGCAGTGGGGGGGCCAGCCCCTCTCGGTCCCGGGCACTGACTCATCAAGTGCTCAGTGGAGGTGCATCTGAAGCATCTCCTTGGGCCCACCCCTTCTCTGGGTGGGTTGTACGGGGCCCTTCTAGGAGGATTGGGACTGCTGGGGGGGTCTGTCTGCCTTCATGGCCCCCTTCCCTCCGCCCCAGTACCGAGGGGAACCCCCCTTTTGGGCTCAGTTTCTGCCCCTCCCTCTGGGGCTTTTGGGCCATAGATTTCTGGGCTTGCTCAAAAGCATCCGCCACTGCGGCCAGTTCCATTACTGATTTCACCTCCTTGTCCCATAGACCAACTCGAACCTCGTCCGTACATCCACTTAGGAACTGCTCCTGTGCTATGAGATCATGGAGCTGGTCATAGGTGCTGGCCCCTTTACCCATAACCCATTTGTTTAGCAGATCCCACAATTTATGAGCATATTCACTATGAGTCATGCCAGCCTGCTTCCTGAGATCTCTGAACCTCATTCTGTACACTTCAGGGGGGATCTGGAACCTCTGTAAGACAGCCCTCTTAAAGGCATCATACTTTACAGCCTCTCCAATTGGCATTTTATTAAACACAGCCCTAGCTTTTCCAGATAGTTTAGCCACGATCACAGGAACTTTCTGCTCCTCAGGGATCTTGTGCAGTTCACAAAGTCTTTCGAAAGTGGTGAAGTATTCCTCAATGCAGTCTGTCTCTTGGTACGTTGGGCACAGTTTCTCATAGCTGGTTGTTTTATACGTGGTGGGCACAGGGCCTACTGGCGGGGGGGCCTCTTTCTCCAGCATCAACAGTTGATGTTTTCTCTCCTTCTCTGCTGCCTCCTCCTCTAGCTGCGTTAGTTCCACTGCACGTCTGTGGGCGGCTTCCTCGGCCTCTCTGGCCCATCTGTGGGCGGCTTCCTCGGCCTCTCTGGCCCGCTCTTCTTCCTGCCTTTTCACCTCTGCCTGCCATCTCGCGAATTTGCGTTCTTTCTCTCTCTCCTGGGCTTCCAAAAGGGCTAACTCCAGCTTTGCAGCTGTGTCAGACATCTTTCACTTTCCCTGTGTCTATTTCCTTCACCCGAAATAAACAAACAGAATACAACAAACAGTGGCCTCCTGACTGTTCAGGTACTACACATATAACTCACTTGAAATCACTTAATGAAGGTATCAGGCCTGGGCACAAAACTCTAGAATCGCTGCGCCAATATGACAGGCTGCTCCCCAAATCCAGTCTGGTGTGCTGCTATGACCACTCGAACCCTGCTCCTGAACCCCAATTCACCCCGCTCTGCTGGGTGACCACTCACTCCCGAGTCAGTCCTCGCCAGCCACCAGCATCTGATTGGTCCCAGGCAGTGGGTGTAAATCCACTAGTGAGCACCCCCAGCCCCAGACATTACACTGGGAACCACTGCCTTACAGGGATTGGGACCCACTCCCAATCAGCTTAGTCTCAAATCCGTCCTCTTAACAAAGAAGTGGATTGTGCCCAGCCTCCCACACCCACACCCTCTAAAGACCACACAGCTTTAGATAAAACAAATACTAGTTTATTGATCAGAGCAAGATTTCAAGTGAGAACATGGCCAATCAAGGCAGAAACATACTATAAATGAGTCAGGAGTGACCACTATCAAACAAAAGGTATAAACCGCATGCTACTCTAACATCTCTACCTAAACTGACCTTAAAGTCCAAGATTATGCGCAAGGTGTTCAGCTGATTAGTGTTTTACAGCCATTCTCTGCCTGTTTTCAAGCAGGGCCCCGATCTTACTTGAAGTTGGTGATGCAAGATGCAAGATGATGTCTTCATAGGCCCTCAAATCTGCAGCTTCTCCCTCTCCCAATCTCTGTCTCTTTGTTTTAACAAACTGCTGACAGCCTCTCCCCTCACTGTCCTGTTGTGAGATTCTCTTCATTTCTACCTGAGCCAGGGAGTGCATTAGCATTCCCTTTGGCATGTAAATCTCCAGCCACTGTGCTAGAGAGAGTCCTGAGAGTCTGAACCCTGTAACATGCTTCACATCTATACATACATGTCGCAGCAGGGAACATGGCACCATGGTAATCATGTGGCATATGTTCTGAGGATTCACAGAGGAATCTGCCATAGTGCATTTGGCATCAAATCACACAATTATCTTGCAAAACAGAACAGAAAAGTTACCCAGATCATGTCCTAGGAGTGCACGGATGTGCATCCCGTCACGAGTCTAAAGGAATAGAGATACTGATATGTATGGAGGGAGATGTTGAAACCTGTAAATAAATTACGTACTGGTGTTTACAAGCAAGACTATCTCAGAGCCATCTGTGTCAGTGGAGGAGGCAATGGTGTGGCAGTTCATCATAAGGTGTAACTCCATTAATTACAGCAGGTGGACTTCTGATTTACACTGGTTTAAAAATATGAGAACTACGTGAAAGTAATTCACCTTACAGGGACTAAGTTAATATACATATTGCAGTGGAAAGCAGAAAAAGGCGATTCTTTTCTTGCCTTGGTTTGATACTAAGGTAACTCTTCTTCAAGCGTCTGACAAACTGGGATTTTCTCCCATGAAAGCTCATGCAGTAAATAAATTTGTTAGTCTTTAAAAGTGCCACAGAACTCCGTGTTTGTTTTGCTGAACTAGACTAACACAGCTACCCCTCTGGAACTTAAGATAGCTCTAGCAATTGCCATGTGTTACACCTCTTTTACACTAGTGTAACTGTCAGGAGAATCAATCCATTAAAATCCTGAATTTGGCCTTTAACATTTGTCGATATTTCACATCTGCAGATTTCAATGTCACCTGTCATCAAATTTTGATATATATTTGGGTTCTCCGTCTTCAGACCACACATGCTTTAACTTGTTTCCTTCCTTGCACATGAAGCAGAGCCAACTCCGAACTCTGATTTAAAGAACACAGTTAAGCAGGCAGAGAATGCAAAGGGCTGAATTTATCCACTAAAATCAAGGCATCATAGTAGATTACAGGTGCAGGTGACGTAAGGTCGTTAAATCCAAATACACAGTGAGGAAATGTATCTGAGATACACTCTTACTGGAAACTCTATGAACAAAAACAGTGAGTAACTTTAGTTACAGATGTGTTGAGGAGACAGATTCTCTACTGCCTCTCACACCTTGAGTCATTTACATAGTGCCAAGTGAGTTAAAAATGATACCATTCCGACATAGGAAACCCTTAAACCTTCTTCGCATAAGGCTCAAGGCAGTGAAGAATAAAAGTCACTGTGTTCCTTCTCCTTACCAAGGAAGGACAATGCAATCTATGCACCCATAAAGTTTTTGATATGAACTACACAGCTTCAGAAGCTCTGCGGTTACTAGCAGAAGTCTGCAAATACATTTGCACATTTAGTAAAGCAAATTTGAGCTATTTGCCAATTATGCAAACAATAACAAAACTCACTGGTGCCATTTCATTCATGGCCTGAAAATGGATTTTGCTGAGAGAGCTGCTTCTCACTCTGCCAAAGCGAAACTTACAAATACAGTACACTCTTCTGGCTGCCCTACCCTTTCCCACGGTGTGAAAAATCTGTAAGTGATCAACAGCACTCACATTCCTGACAAGGAATAGAGAAAGAGAGATATTTTAGCTGCCATGGAGGTCAAAATAAGGCTTTCTCTACTATAAGTTTCTGCTTTACTTTTCCAGGCATACTGGTGATCTGTTTCTGTGGCGCTGATGCAAGCAGTCAGTTTCTATTTTTCTTGCTTGTGCCTGTATGTAGGACTCCTCTACACGAACAGTTATTATGCACCAAACTGGGGTGCAAATCTACAGAGCTCTAGCCGGTCATGCACTAACTGCCCTTGTGCACCCAGCCACCATGTACTAAAAATTAGTATTGACCAACTCCTGTTTTACAGCAGAGTGCATCACAGGGCACTAGGGAATGTCTAGTGAGTGGCACATGGTCCAGGTGGACAATTAACATGTGGCACACTAGTGTGCTGTACAGTTACACCCAGCCTGCTTTGCACTCAGGCTTTGTCTACACTAGCACTTTTATTGGCCAGGGTGTGAAAAAGCATAAATTTCACCGACAAAAGTGCCGAGGTTGAACAGCGCTATGTCACCGGGAGACATTACTACTGCTGCTCGTTGGGGATGGTTTAATTATACAAAATTGTAATTATGAAGAGCTCTCTCCCATTGGCATACAGAGGCTACACAGGAGACCTTCCAGCAATGCAATTGCAGTGGTACAGCTGTACCTTTGTAAGATCTGTAGTGTAGACATATTCTAAGTGTTTGCCTGCACAGGACTGTAGTGTCAATGGCACTGACATAAACTAGGCAAACTTGGATTTGGTAAACCAACCGGCCCAGCCCAACTTCCAGCCCAAAGGAAAACCATGTTACACTAACTTCAGCAATGTGTGTTGACAACTCAGTGATGGCCCAACTTTTTACTTTGCAAAACAACTAAATGGAGCCCTGGGGAACATGATGCTCAATAGTTATGGTGACAGCCCGTTGCTGCACTTTCTTCTAGGGGCTATTTATTTGTCTAGTGCATTATTTGAAAGTGTTGCTATAATAAAATTAGAGCTAGTTATTTTACTTGTCTGCTAAACAACAATGAATGTTTTTGGAGGGCCTTCAACAGCCTGAACCATGCCTATAGCGCCTGCTGCCAATGTTACTGGAAGTGGGAGGAGACGAATATCTTATCTTAACTTTCCTAGCTTGCCCACCCTGGCAAAGAGATGAGTTTAGTTTATACACAGGGGTGTCAAACTCATTTCCTATGATGGGCCAGATTTGACTTAAATGTACTTCAAGTGAACCGTACATACCATAAATAAAAATACTAGGGTACCTTCGCAGCATCATCAAGTGCCTTGTACACAAAACTGCACTCTGCAATACCTCTCTCTCTCTCTCTCTCTCTCTCTCTCTCTCTCTGTTAGGGGGAGAGTGTGGTTCCCTCAAGTGCAGTCACCGGCAGGATGGAAGAGGTTTGCAGGCCACATTCAGGCTGCATATTTGACACTCCTGTTATACTGTCACAAACAAAAATATCGTCAACACTGCTTACTCCCATCCTGAGCAGGCCCATGTCTTCTTTCCCTTCCCTCCACCACTGTATGTAGTCATGTTGTCAGAACAAAGAAGGCCTCAGAAACAAACTTGTGCTTTTATTAGGGAGTTGGTTATTACAGGGAGACCGGGGAGGGTGAGGGTGGGAGGAGGAGAGTTAAGAAGCTAATTGTAATCAACTGTCAGCTGGGAAGCACCACATCTGGTACTTGACTGTGGCCATGTACACACTACCCAATTGTCGTGCAAGAAGCCCCTTGAGCTATAAAAGTCACATGGCTTTTATTGCGAGGGAGAGTGTACACACTACGTTCCTTCTAATGGAGCGGAGTGTCCACCATTTTTTTACTTCTTTCACAATATAGAGCAGTGCATGGTGGGTACCTATCCCACTGTAGCAGCCAGGGTTCCCGGAGCTGTCAGCCAGAGTTGGCAGCTGCCGGGAAGTGGGTGATAGCAGGGCTCAAGCCACTGGCAGTGCCAGCACTCCTGGCAGCTACAGCTCTGCTGCCGCAGGAGATTCCCTCTAGCTGTCTGGCTTCCCATGAAACCAGGCGGATAGAGGGAATCCCATGGCAGCGCCCGAGATTTCCCCCACGGCTTGAGCCCCACTGCTGCCCAGCTTGCTGGTTCCCTGGGTGGCGGCGGCGGCTGCTGCCCCGAGACCCGGCAACCGAGCGGGAGCAGGGAGGCTTGAGCCCCACTGCTGCCCAGCTTGCCAGCTCCCTGGGCAGCGGCGGCGGCTGCCACCCCAGGAACCGGCAACCTGAGCGGGAGCGGAGCAGCTTGAGGGACTCCCTGTGGCAGCGGAGCTTAGCCGCCCTAGAGCCCCACTGCCAGCGGGAGTCCCTCAAGCCGCCCGGGAAACCGAGTGGCTTGAGGGAATCCCCGCAGCGGGGCTCCAGCTGCCAGGAGCTCTGGTGGCTAAATCCCCACTGCCACAGAGAGTCGCTCAAGCCACTCAGTTTTCCGGCTTCCTGCCGGCAAGCCAGGCGGCTAGAGTAAATCCCGGGTGGCGGCGAGGCTCAAGCCACCATGAGTGCAAGAACTCAGCTCTGCTCAGCTACCTGTTAATTTCACTGCTCTGTTAGATCAGTGACATTGACAAGCATGACAGCTCTGGTGTCCCAGAGTGGCTTCGACTGGCATTCTGGGTCATTTCCAGAGGCTGTCAAAAGCGCAAGGTCTGTCCACACACACTGTCCCATGGGTAAGACTAACCCAGGGCCATCCTTGGGGGAGGAGTGAACGGGGCGATCGTCCCGGGCCCTGTGGTTATGCGGGCCTCGTGCCGCAGCCGCTCAACAGCCGCACTTCCCCCTGCTCCCTTGTGAGCCAAAGGCAGCAGAGCAGGCCAGGAGCGTTTCCCCTGGCCCCTGGGCCGACCCTCCTCCCTGAACCCAGGGCGGAGCACGCAGGACCAGGGGAGGGGTAGCCTGCCCAACACCCCTGGCCAGGGCCACATGCAGCCTGGAAAGATCCCTGGCCATGGCCTTGACTGGGGTCAGCTGCCAGCGGGGGCCTCGGTTCCCCAGTTGGGGCACCAGCCGCAGAAGCCTGGGGTCCCAGCTGCGGCTGGAGCGGTGGAAGCCAGGGCCAGGGACCGCCTCGGCTTCCCAGCCCGGGGCTGCAGCCTTGGCTCCCCACCGCCCAGGCCGCAGCTCCGCACTGCCAAGCGCACGGCCTCGGCCTCCCGGCCTGGGGCCGCGGCTCCCAGCCTTGGCTTCCGGGGCTGGGGAACTGGGGTCCATGGGGGGGCGGAGCGGGCCGGCCCGCCGCACTGCCCACCAGCATGGGGGGGGTGGGGGGCAGGGCTCCACCTCAGCCGATTGGCCCTGGGCCCCGCTCCCCCCTAGGTACGGCCCTGGCCTAACCACCCTCGTTTGGGTGGTTTACCTGCCGCATGGCAAGCGGTAACATTGTAGTGTGTACGCTCACAGACTTATTGCGCGGTAAGGAACCTTACCACACACTACGGTTGTCATGTGTACAAGGCCTGTGTTTGTGAAACTGGGCAATGTTGCATCCTGCCCCTTATGTCAAAGAAAAGCCCCAAAGAAACTGCATTTTTCTGACAAACCAGAGGCAAACAACACAGCCGACTCCTTCATTTTCTGTTGCTTTTCTTATTGACAGAATGGGAAAGTAATGGAATTCAAAATCCTAAATAAAGTTACCACTCTGTCCCTAAGCACCTCTTGTAAATGCTGCAGCTGTCCTTACCTTTGCTTTATTTAAAAGAAAATTATTGGTAAGTATCTTAATATAAAACTGAATGAAATAGGAAGCACATCACACAATACCTGATAAACAAAATGGGAGGGGAAAAGTGGGAGGGAAAAAAACCTTTCCCTTTCTCTCCCTCCCAAGTATCATACAGATTACAAAAATATGTAGCTAAGGACTCAGCCTGACAGGGCGGAGGTGATCACTAACCAAGGTGCGTAAGAAATAGTAAGATGGAATCTTGTCAGATCAGGTTTAATCCAAATTTTAGCTTTTTATAAAATACAAATAAATAAAGCTTTATAGAACTTAAGACTACTGGAAATAGTTGTCTATCCTCTGACAAACCCATATGGGAACTGTTTAATTCAGTATTTGTTAGAGTCTGAAACCCAAAGGCCTTAGTTACTCTTTCATGAGAACATGAAGATAAAATGGATAACTAACTTAAAAAAAATGACTCATGCATTTTCATTGTTTATGCTTAAACATAAAACAGAAACCAGTTAGAAAAGTGAAACGTAAATTTGATTTACTAAATTATTTGTTTTGTTAAGCTAAAGTGTTAACAGGGGCAATTTTTTCTTTTAGGTTTTTCTTAAATACGGAGCAGTTTCACCTTCCTTAGAAAAAATATGAGGAGAAGGTGACAGGAAATATGTGGTAAGTGTATTTTCCACCCTGCTTCTCCTTTCCCCCCCTTCCTTTTCTTATTTTCAGATATTGTAAACCAGTTTTATTTTATTTTGTCATATCTTATACCTATATTTTCTGAATCTTATTGAATATTTTAGGAAATTTTAAATTATAGAGTGTGAATGCCATTTTAATCTTAATTATATTTAGAGGTCTAAATGCAATATAAATAGCTAATTTTTTCTTGTAGATCGTTATTCAGTTACATATGGAAACACCAAATGTCATTTTTAACAAAAGTCAACTTTGACTTCAGTATTAGCCGCTACCGTTCATTGGCATTCTCTAATATCCTGGAAGAATAACCACTGATCACACTGAGCCCCCATATTCTTATCGATAGTCTACTAGTCATTTTACTCTTATGAGTCAGCCATGCATCTTGCTCAACAGATCTGTGACTAATTGTGTATGCTTTTCTGTAAACCAAGTTGAATTAAGAACACGTAATTAGGATCGTTTAGGCACTACAGTAGTACGCTTGCATTTATGCTCTGGCATTTTTTCTTAGCTTTGATAACAAGTGAAAAGGAGCAGAAAGGGATTACTCATTTTCTAATAAAAATTTGTCCAACTTAGAATTTGTCAAAGTTTATTGGACCAGTTCTACTTGCAAGAAGCCCAGAAACAGCAGGTATGTAATGCTATAGTAGTTTCTTCAAGCTATGCGAGTGCCTGCCTGAACTGCACTTTGCTCTAAAGAGTGGTAGCAGTCCCGCCATTTCATGAACTCCACATTTTTTCAGTTGTTATAATAGCCAAAGGTAGTGCATGCTGGAGGCAAGGGTTGGATCCATATTTAATTATAGTCTTCTTTTTTCAATTACTCATAATTTTCTAAAACAAATTCTGCTAAGTATAAAATCTTTGATTTCAGGCGGTGAGTCAAATCAGTTCAGCCATTTTATGCTATATCTCTGAAAAGAAAAAAGAAAAGAAAAATTGCACTGTGTTCACACATTTTGAATGAATTGAGATGAAGCAATACAAAATCTTGGCAAATAGCAAGTTCTATTGTCCTGGAATGCTACGCATTTCATTACAGATCTCTCCCCAAAGAGATGAAAGTGAAAATATCCTTCTCAACAGTTTTGCTTAATAAAAAAGATCCACATATTTACGTATTTTTAGTACTAAGTACGATTACCGGTACTTGAATCATGCAATAATCAAGAAATATTTTATGCAAAGAGTGTCCCTTGATGAGATCAAATGCTGTTCCTCAGAGTGTGTGAAGGTGCCATGGGGTTACAGAGAAAGAGGAATTCAGCTTCTTCTTGGGCTGAGTCACACATCTGATCAGCCACACACGGTGTTCTTTGGAAGTGGTAGGAAAGGGATGTGTTGCTGTCAATAGTTTAGAAGACTTAAAACAAAATTCATACAAAATTACATGGACACTGACATTGTCGTATGTGTTGATGTATTTCTGTGGAAGGAAAAAAGTGTTAAAACTGCAGGTTGAAAGTCCTATCAAATAGAGAGGGGCAAATGATGATCAGGGGAAACAAATGTTTTTAAAAAACCGCACACACCACAAAATTTCCTTTAAAAAAACAAGTTAGCTACAGGCACAGAGTACCAACAGCCATGTCACTTGTCCCAGTTGGCACTCAACTCATTATTTCTTACGTGGGTGAGGAAGGTTCTCTCAATTTCAAGTGTATGACAGAAACCAGAAAGGAAAAAAAATCAGAGAGGAGGAGCAGCATCAGCATTTTAGTAGATTAAATGAGTGACATGAGGGATAATTATTTGTGTTGCAGAAAAACCTACAAGGCTCCAGAAAGCCTCATTATCACAGCTGCACAAACACATAGGCTATGTCTACACTTACCAAAGTTAGTTCAAATTTTAGTTAGTTCGAATTAAGTTAATTCGAACTAGCATGACCCCACTAGAATGCTAGTTCGAACTAAGCAAGTGCCATGCATGGAACTTGCTTAGTTCGAATTAGTCAGTTGCATGAAGGTCAATCTGCCGATTAGTTCGAACTAAGCAATTAGTTTGAACTAATATGGCCACATTTACTTAATTCGAACTAATTAGTTCGAATTAAGGGTTAGTTCAAAGTAAAACGAGGTTTTACTAATACGAACTAACTTTTCCTTAATTCGATTTAAGGAACTGCTTAAGTCGAATTAAGGAAACTCAAGTGTAGACACAGAGTAAATTAAGTCGACTTAAGCCTGCTTAAGTCGACTTAATTTACAAGTGTAGTTGCACCCATAGAGAGGCACAGTCCATGCCTGGAAGAATTTGTAGTCTAATTTAAGACAATATGTAACAAGGAAGTATGACAATAGGAAAGAAGAGGAGAGCGAGGATAAAGAAGGAGAGAGCAGGAAAAGAAATTCTCAGCTAATACTGCTTTTTCTTTTCTCTTTTTTAAAGTAGCTTACCCAGCAAAGATGATAGTTGTTGTAATCATTTGAACCACCATTCATACGTGGCCTGAGGAACAAACTGGGAGGTGCAAGTTCACCTCCTCCGGTAGAACCCATCAGAGTATAATCCCACATTATAAAATACTTTGCCTTTAACGCATCTTTGTGTAATTTTAATTTTGATTTTATTTTAATTATAAACAAAACTGATACCCAATTTAAAAAAAAAAAAAAGCTTCCATTTAGTGCCACAGGAAATTTAGGAGTAAAACAGAACATAGGCCAATTAAAAGTACATTTTCTGGGTCCATACCAGAAAAGATTCTTTTTAGTCACCACACAATACTTGTTATCACCAACATAGGCAGGTTTTACTTTGTCAACATCTCAACCATACTGTGCAGTCTGGAAACTGTTCCCCCGGAATGAATCCATATGCTAGCAACTCATGCAAATGTCTCCCAGATGCAAACAGCAGAACAAGTCTGGGGCTTTCCAGACCTTTGCATTTGTCTTGCAACAGTATGTGAGAAGGAAAAACAAAGCTGTTCCCCACCGTATGGGTTGATGTGGTTTGACATTTAACTATGGTGTTGGACCCTTGTTAACTTTCTTACCCTGCACCAACAAGTGTCACCTCTTTTGTACCAAATGTATAACTTTGGTGTTCTGATGCAAGAGGGCAAGTTTTCTTGCTCCATATCTCTTACGGCCACTTTTACCATGTAATCGCCCACATTCCATGCATGTTATTATTAGACCATATTGACTGAATTCTAGACTTACTTAAAAACAGTTGCAAAGTCCTTGGTTTTGCTCATTCAATGGATGAAGCATTTTTGCTGCTATCATCTGTTGAAATACTTGGTCACATTCTCATTGCATCAATATGTCAGAGGCATACCAATTTCAAACAGTCCAGTTTCTATGCCTACAAAAATTATTAATGTAAAAGTACATCAGCACTCTTTCAATGTCTAAACATTTAGAAAAACAAAGAAGGAGTCTTGTGGCACTTTTTACCTTCAGTTCGTTAGGCATAATGTCCACTTGTTTGCATTTGGAAAGGAAGATGATGTCTGTTTATACCTCTGCAAGTTGTTTCACAAAGTTGATGGATTTCCATTTCCAACGTCTGTAGTCAGTGCCTTGCATGTTGACAAGTTCCAGAGGAGTAGCTGTGTTAGTCTAGATCGGCAGGACTCCTTGTTTGTTTTGTTTTGCTGAACTAGACTGGCAACTGAATAATACGATTTTTAGTGGAGATTGAGGGAAGAAGTTCAGCAACACGCTTCAGTTGAGGATATTGCTGCTCCATCCCATTGTCTCCTTCCTTCCCTTACCCCCATCTGCATTCTTATTCCTTAGAATCACAAAAACAAGGTGACATCAATAAAAGATGGAAAATTCTTCAAAACTAGTATAAGTACCATGAAACTCACTGCCAGTGGGACCTTGTTGAGTCCAGTAATTTAGCAAAATTCAAAATAGGAATGGATAGCAAGAATATCAAGCACTGGTATAATCGTATTAGAAATTATGGAAGGAATCTTAAACCTCATGCTTCTGCAGGGCTTAAGCCAAGTTTTAACTATTAGAGATCAGGATGAGACCTAATACTGGTACTGGCCTCTGCCTGAGATAGCATGCTTGACTACATGGATCTCACAGCTGATATGATGGCAATTTTCCCCCTCATGATCGTATCAAACATGTAAATGCAAGTACACATTGATCAACAAATGTTAAAAATTTGAACCAGAGTGCAGAATTACAGCATGAAAAGCATTTATCTGTAAGCAATATTTACTGTTGGATAGAGAGTAGTTGATTGAAGGGTCCATTAAAGAGATAGGTTTATGAAATAGAAGATTAAAATTTAAAGACACTCCCTCATAAGGGACAGTATTATAAACATAGGAATTTGAAGACGTTCTTGGGTCCTTGGAGGTGGGATTTGTGATGTTTGCAGCAATTCACTACAGATGCTCTCCAGTTTTATTAAAAATGTTATTCCTTTGTCATTCATTTGGCTTGTTGTTTAACGAAACCCAAGATCCTTACATGGTGTCAACTGTGCTGAATGAGAAGAAAAGTGCAATCATTTTGAAGTTAACTTCTGTGTATTGCAAATGAAAGCAGAGACAAGAGGAGCATGTGAAGCAGCAAACTGAAAAGCAAAAGCTTTTGAATGTATTTTGTGGGCTGCTTGATTAGCTCAAGAAGGGGGGAAAAAAGCCAAAAATTGATGTATTGCGACTTCCATCCTAGCCGCATTCAGCAATGTTGCAGAGAACTGGAAAAAATTCAGACAGAGATTTGAATTGTATTTAGCAGTCAGAGGGGCAGAGGAGAAAAATGATACAATGAAATCAATCTTTTTGCATTGTGTTGTGGAGAAAGCATTTAATATTTATAACATCTTTTAGTTTGAAGAAGGTGAAAGCATGAAGTTAACAAAAATACCAACTACATTTGAGGAACATTGCATGCCAAAAAGAAACGAAACCTTTGAAACATGCACATTTTTCACTTATATGCAAAAAACTGATGATACCATAAGAAACTCAGTAAAACCTGTGACTTTGACAGAGTTTCTAGTCAGAGATAATATCATTTGTGGCATTAAAGCCAATGTGCTAAGAAAGAACTGCTTTGTGAAGGTGACTTAACTTTAGAAAACACTCTCCAAATCTGTAAGGCAGAAGAAATTACACAAGGCAAAGAGGTGAATTCACCTGAAAGGGTTATCCCTGTCCTCAGTTTAAAAGAATATAGTCTGAATAGATCAAATTAAAGAGTGGAACCACTCATAAACCGTTATTAGAAGGAAGATGTACAGATGGTCATTAGTGCCAGACAGGTAAATAAATGGCCATTTAGATAAACTCTAGGAAAAATAATCATTTTGTAAAATGCTACAGATTTAAAATTCAGAAAGATCAAATGGATTCCATTAAACACAATCTGGTTGAGGAATTTTTCATACATGTATTGGGAATTCTAGCAATCCTTAAGCTATGTCTACACTTGTTAAGTTAAGTTGACTCTGTTAAGTTGACTTAACAAGGTCGACTTTCAGTCAACTTAAAGTCGACCTTATTAAGTCGACTTAATGGAGCATCTACACTTAAAGTCGACTTAAGTCGACCTTGTTAATTGGACTTAACAGAGTCTATAGTGTAGACTTACCCGTCTACACTGGCTTTAAGTCGACTTAAGTCAACTTAATAAGATAAATTTAAGTCTTAAGTCAACCTTCAGAGGTGGTCTTATTAAGCCAACGTAAGGAAGCGCTTAAGTCAACTTAACAAGTGCCCAGTGTGGATGCAGAGTTCTGTAGGTCATCTTAAGCATCCTTAAGTTGAACTAAGGCGCCAGTGTAGACGCACCCTTAGTGCCTATGACAGTGAATGGAACACTCATTTCACTGAAACTGGAACAGTTTAATATTCTGTCTGAACAAAATTATGAGAGACTAAAAATAAGACCCAAACTAGGACCAACCAAAATAAAAGTAACCTGTTATTCAAATGTACCAGTGAAGGGATGGTGCATTGCTAACCTCAGCCATAAAAAAAAAGTATATGTTATTGCCAACTTCACTCGTCATAAGTGGACTTGGGCTTCTTTTACAAGCAACCGCTTGCTGTCTGCCTGAGTTGAGAGTGGCAGGTTTTGGACTTGTTTTAGCTTTCCACTGCTATTTGGTTTTGGATTTGTTGCTTCTGTCCACTTCCAGCTTCTGGACTGGCTCCGCCTGGAATCGGAAATGCAAAATCAGCCGTCTTTGTTCAGGAAACTGGAACCACAAAATTGGCCATCTTTGGTCAGGGAACCAGATCTGGAAATGCAAAATTGGCCATCTTTGTTCAGGTTATCAAATTGGACTTGTTTGGTTCTGTTTCCACTGGTTTGGGGGCTGATTGCTGCTTATGTTTGTCACACCCCGTGGCAAATAGTGCCAATTTTGTAGCAGTATGATTTCAGTAATCATACTGAACCTAGGGCTATGAGGCATTCTTTTGGGACTGTCATGACCTCTTTCAAACCATTGGGTTGCTTGAAATATACAATATGGATAAACAAGCAGGTCCCTCTGGTTATCCATCCATGTAGAAAAGTGCCATTTTCACTCCATGATAAACTCAAGGTTGAACTTGCAAGCATAGAAACACAGCATAATACAAAAAACTGAGAAGCCAACAGAATGGGTGAGCTCTCTCGTGCTCATGGAGAAAAGTAATGGCCAGCTATGCAGCTGCATAGATCCCAGGGACCTCAACAAGGCTATAAAAAGAGAACATTTCAAACTTCCCATCAGGGAAGAGATTATGGTTCAATTTGCAAATGCTCAATATTTCAGTAAATTGGATGCATCCTCAGGCTTTTGTCATCTTAAATGTAACTGAAGAAAGCTCAGAACTATGCAGATACCCTATTTAGAAGATAGAGTCTTACGGTAACCCTTCAGCATAGCTTCAACACTAGAAGTGTAACACAAACCACACATATGATCTCTGAACATATTAATAGAGTTGACACTTGTTACTGTCAAGGAAAAAGAGAACAACTCTGGCTCTAATGAAAGGCTGATATTGAGAGGCTCAGAGCAGAAGGTTAAACTTCCTGCAAGACTCATTGTGACGCTGTCAGGATTTAAGGAACCATTTGTGATATTATTTTGTATTAATATGTTATAATTGTTATAATCCATAGGAACTATGCCATGTTTGGTGTCAATAGAAAGGTAATAATTTGTGGGGAATGATTATATAGTTTATGTGTAGGATTTGTATTCATATTAGAAGTTAGGAATATGATTGTTATATTTTAACTTGTGTAAGGCTGGGAAAACTTCCCAGACTGAATGTCTACCCAGCCATTGTCTCCTTAATGGCCCATTAAGGAAGCTCCCCAGTATAATGGGCCGAAGAAGAAAACCTGTTGAGCCACTGGGACTTAAACATGTGACTCAGCTCCAGTTTGATTGGAGAGACCTGCACACAGCATGAAGAAGGCCAGAGGTGATAAAAGGCAGCAACCCCAACGCCATCTTGCTTTCAAGTCCTCAGTCTACAGCCAACACCCATCTCTGGAACTATTCCTCTGAGACTGAACAAAGGATTGAGGCCCACCCTAATGCTGGGTGTTTACCAGAGGAACAAGCCTGCAAACTGCTTTTCATGAACTTTAAATCATTTGTATGTATGTGATTCGCTTTGACCCTTTAACATCTCATATTTTGCTTCTTTTCTTCTTATATTAAACCTTTAGTTGTAGTTGCTAAAGGATTGGCTACCAGTGTGGTATTTTGGGTAAGATCCAAACCTATATTGTTCTGTGTGCTGTGGCTGGCCCTTTGGGGTCAGGAGAACCTATATCTTTAAGGGACCGTGCAGCTAAGTGGGAGCCAGAGGAGCTGGAGTGCAATAAAGGGAGCTGTTTCTATTTTGGACAGACTTCTTGGTACCCAGTGTGGGGAACCAGAGGCCTGTTTGTGACTGATAGGGAGACTGGTTTAAGTACCACCCATCAGTGTTTGGGGAGTTTGGCTCCCGGTTTTGCAGCTTGCCCTGATTTTTGCACGTCCAGGAAGGTATCCCAGGAGGCCCCGGTCACACTCATAAAGATTTGCTAACTTGTCTGGAGAAGGGGTCTTTGAGCATGTAAGTGAGTGGTAAAGACTCACATGAGAGTTATTGATGTGTTGGTAACCCGTCTTCTCTAGATAGCTGAAACATTGGGTTTATGAAAAGGTACCACATGGTTTGAGAATTTAATGCATGTGTTATTATATCTATAAACAGCTAACAACTATCTATGGATGCGTCTACACTTAGAAATTAAGTCGACTTAAGGAGGCTTAACGTGACTTAATTTACTCCGTGTCTACATTGGGCTTTCTTAAGTCGATTTAAGCTGCTCCTTAAATTGAATTAAGGAAAAGTTAGTTCGAATTAATAACACCTCATTTTAATTCAAACTAGCGCTTGTCGACTTTATTAAATCGATTTAAGCCAATGGAGACGGGGATTAGTGCCTTGGTGGAGCTTATTAAGTCGACTTAAAATGTTAAGTCGACTTAATAAGGTCAAAAAGGGGCCACGTCTACACTTGAAAAGTTAAGTCGACTTTTGTTAAGTCGACTTAATACGGTCCACTTTAAGTTGACTTAAAGTCGACCTTATTAAGTCGACTTCATAAAGTCGACCTAACTTCTCAAGTGTAGACATAGCCTATGTGTGTATATATAAATTAATTTGTTTTTCTTCAAGAGTGAAGTGGTAGAGATGTGTTTATAAAGATTATAATTTAGAGACAGTCCTTCATAAGAGCAGTATTATGAATTTAGGAATTTGGAGATGTCCTTTGCAGGTAGGGGTTGGGAACAGCATTGGTCAGATTTCATCTATGTTCAATTCTAGTTTCATTTGTTTAAGAAAGATTAGTTCAAACTAGAAAAGGGGCAGAGAAGGGCTACTAGCATAATTAGAAGAATGGAAAAATTTAAGGAGCTGAGCTTGTTTAGCCTAACAAAACAAAGGTTGAAGGGAGGTTTGAACTAGAGTAAATGTTAGATTCTCTATAACTTGATGTCTTCAATCAAGAGTTGAGGACTTCAGTTACTCAGTCAGAGGTTATAGACCTATTGCAGGAGTGTGTAGGTAACATTTGGTGGCCTGTGATATCCAGAGGTCAGACTAGATGATCATGATGGTCACTTCTGGCCTTAAAGTCTATGGGTACATCTACACTGCAATAAAAAATTGCATCATGAGGTGCGTTTACACTGGCAACTTAGGTCGACTTAAGGAGGCTTAAGTCGACCTAAACAAAGCCATGTCCACACTGGAAAGCTTCAGTCGACTTAATAACTCCTCCTTTTAGGTCGACTTAAGCCTTAGGTCAACTCCTTAAGTCGACTTAAAGCCAGTGTGGACGGGGATTAGCAACTAAATTGACCTTATTAAGTCGACTTAAAGCATTAAGTTAGCTTAATAAGGTCAACAAGGGTGTATGTCTATACTAGAAAAGTTAAGTCAACTTTGTCAAGTTGACTTAATAAGGTCAACTTTAAGTCGACTTAAAGTCGACCTTATTAAGTCAACTTAACAAAGTCGACTTACCTTTTCTAGTGTAAACATAGCCATGGAGTCTCTGAGCCCATGTTAGTTCATTTGGGATTGCATTGCTCAGGTTTTGGGGCTAAAAATTGCAGTGTAGGTGTTTGGGCTTGGACTAGAGCCCAGTTTTGAGATGCTCCTACCACAGTTGACCTGAGTTAGCTGTGACTGCTGCAGGTCTTTTACTGCAGTGCAGATGCACACTATGGCTATGTCTACACTACAAAAAGTTAGGTCGACTTTGTTAAGTCGACTTAATAAGGTGCTTAATAAGTTGACTTAAAATTGACCTTATTAAGACGACTTAACAAAGTGCTGTCCATGAATGTGGACTAAGTCCACTTTGTTAAGTCGACCTAACTGCCTTTAGGTCGACTTAACAAAGTGGACTTAAACATCCACACTGGGTATATGGTTGACCTAAAGAAGGGTTAGGTCGACCTAAGCAGGCTTAAGTCGACCTAACCCGCAGTTCTTAGTAAATCAACTTATGCTTTCATTAAGTCGACTTAAGGAATTTCTTAAGTCAACTTAATGAAAGCCTAGGGTGGACGCGGTTTTGTTTAAGTATACTTAATCCTCTTTAAGTCAACTTAAGCTGCCAGTGTAGACATAGCCTATGAGACTATGATTTTTGCTTGAGAATCTGGTCCTCTACATTTAGATTAAAAGGTTCCTCCTTCACCCCTTATGTGTCTTGTTTTTATCTGAGACACAGAATGACACTTGGAGTTTTCCTCTGGAGTAGCTAGAGAATGAGAATGTAAAATCTGTAATGCCTTCATGTATAATGAAAAATATTAGTAACAATATTGAGAGGCCGATGACTTCAGATAATCAAAAGAAAGCTTAATACACAGTTTTAAAATGAATCATTTTTATATTTAAAGTCCACTGATTTGTACCATCTCAAAAAATAGTGTACCAAAGTGTTTGCCACAATGTGCAAAAAATAAATTTAGAAAAATTTCTATGGAAAAATAGAGTCAGTAGTTTACATGAAGTTCTTCAGAAGGGAGAGTATTCATGGATTTTCATTATTGTTAATCTTGGTTAAAAAATCCCAGTGATTTACTAGTACAAATATTATTTTTCTTAAACTTCTGCTCTGTTAGCCTGCAGCTTAAATGAGGAATTTTATGAACAAGATATGGTTAATGGCAGAGTCTTTGATTATCCAAACATTTGATAAAATATTGATACCAATTTCAGTTACAAATTACCTATTTTTGCACAGCTTTGAGCTTCTGCAGCTGGTCATTTGTTATGGCCCCTCCACTCAGATTCAAAGACCTATTACAGAATTTTTAAATACAATCAAAGAGGGCACACTAGGTGCATCTACACTTGTAAATTAAGTCAATTTAAGCTTGCTTAAGTCGACTTAATTTACCCTGCGTCTACACTACAGTTTCCTTAAGTCGACTTAAGTACGCTGCTTAAGTCGACTTAAGGAAAATAAAGTCAACTTAATGAAAATTAAGTCGACTTTATTAAACCTACTTTTAGGTCGACTTTAGGCTTAAGTTGACTTTTTCAAGTTGACTTAAGCCAGTGTAGACCTGGAGTAGCCCTAAGTCGACTTAGGGCTACTCCAGGACTCCTCCACTGCCCTCCTTGCTGGGGGGGGGCACAGGGGAAACCTGGCATGCCCCCCACTCTTCCCCTATGCCCTGCCATGGTCCCTGTCCCCCTTTGCCCCATTGTACCCATGTACAATGGGGCAAAGGCTGAGCCCCCTGGCACTGGGCAAGGGGTGCCCCCCTCTGGCACCGTGGACCTGCCCAAGATCCCCCTAACCCCTAGAAGTCGACCTAGGCGTCCAGTGTAGACGCTCTAGGTCGACTTTGTAAGTT
>ML685797.1:20211367-20263490 GCA_007922175.1 Pelusios castaneus
TTTGTAAGTTCCCCCCTAAGTCGACTTTAAATTTAGGTGTAGACATGCTAAGTCGACTTAACTAACATTGGAACGGTTATCACACTACAAAAAGTAATTGTCGGTCTTCACACATTCTCACCTTCTATTCAACAGGTGTGAATAAGCCTTTCCTGTCCCATTGAATTGACTTTGTCAGCACTTGCCATTATTATGCTACTCCTCCTGGCATTTCATGCATCTGACAAAATGGGTTGGAGCCCATGAAAGTTTATGCCCAAAGAAATTTTTTAGTCTTTAAGGTGCCACAGGACTCTCTTTTTTAGAATATATTTCCTATTCTGCTCAGACACATCTCAGATATAACTACACAGAGTGGTCTGAAGACAGTGCCTTATTGGGAATTGTGCCTTTAAGGGGCCCAACTTCCTTTCACCACATGGTTAACTGTTCAAATGTGTTGAGAATTTCAGGGCAACCAATGTATCCCTTGTCTGCAAGAGCAGCCCCTGAGGACTTCATGTAGTAAGTGTGAGGATATATGAAGCTCTGTTTTTGTCAAGTTGATTGTAAGTGTAGAAACATGATGTTAACCTTGCAAAATTTCTAGTTTCTCACCCCTAAAATAAGGGCTGCTATATTTGTAACCACAACCTCTTTCCCCTTGCCATTACATCTCCATTCTGTCAAGTTTATTTTGGTGTGTTACAACTGACAAATCAAAGTGGTTTTAAAGAAACTTGCAAAAGCAGTTTGGAGCAGGGGGAGAGAAGAAAAATACCATAAAAGTTTGAGTTGTCGTGTACTGAGGCGAGTCTTCCCTTGGTACTATGGATTTAGCTGGCTCAAGGGGTGCGGCTACACTTACAAATTAAGTTAACTGAAGCTTGCTTAAGTCGACTTAATTTAATGTGCGTCTACACTACAATTTCCTTAGTTCAACTTAAGCTGCTGCTTAAGTCGATTTAAGGAAATTTAAAGTCGACTTTATTAAACCTAGTATAAAGTTGACTTTACTGGCTAAGTCGACTTTATTAAGTCGACTTAGCCAGTGTGGACGCAGATTAGCCCTAAATCAACTTAAAGTCGATTTAAGGGCTCCAGGGCTCCCCCACTGCTCTCCCTGCCAGGGTGGCTGGCACATCCAGAACCTGGCATGCCCCCACAGGGAAGGACACAGCCCTGCCCAGCCCACTCCTATGCCCTGCCAGAGTCCCTGTCCTACTCAGCCCCCTTTGTACCCAGGTACAATGGGGCAAATGCTGAGCCCCCTGGCATTTGGCAAGGAGTGCCCCCCGCCACCATGGACCAGTCCCAGGTCCACCTAGCCCCTAGAAGTCGACTTAGGAGTCCAGTGTGGATGCACTAAGTTGATTTGGCAAGGTCTCCTTGAAGTCGACTTAATTTTTGAGTGTGGACATGCTAAGTCGACTTAACAAAGGTGACTCAAAGTCGACTTTGTTAAGTCGGGACTTAGCAAAGTCGATTTATTTGGCCAAGTGTAGACATAGCCAAGGAGTCTTCTTACTTCCCACCTCCCTGTAACAAATTCCTTGATTTGGCCCAGTGATTTGAAATTTTTTATTATGAATACTGCAAGATCTGTTAAAGGGATAAGAAGGTTCTAAGTTAGAGACTTCTGTCAAAAAATCATTTGGGAAACCCTGTTATAAACAGATATGTCTCTTCTTAATAGCGGTCATGTAGATGGAGCATGCTCAGTTCTCTTTAACTTTTTGCATAGGTCTTTTCTGAATCCCTTCATCATTTTTATTGTTCTTTTTTTTAAAAAAAAATTAAAATCCATCCTACAATTTGTCTGTACTTTTAAAAAGTTTGGTGCTGAGGACTGAACACAGGATTCCCACTGCAGATTAACAGGCACCAAGGTGTAGGTGGGGAGGAAAAAGAATTATTGCTCTTATTATATATGAAATGGAGGTGTCAACAGGACCTACTAAAGTATTTGTCTTGGACATTTTTGATATGCATAGTGCTCCTTTATTCATATGTTGAAAGTTTTAAGTCATGCACAGTATTTGCCTATTGAGGATTTACATTATCACTTGTTCACTGGTCATGCCTGGATTATTTGTTTCCTTTTTAACATTGCATACTGCTAAACTGTAAGCTTTCATTTAAAAAATCACTATAGAAAATTATTTTGTTTAGGTATCACTGATATTTAGCTTACCCCATGTATTCAAGAGCCACTCAGCCAGTACAGATATGTGAACCTTGAAATTTCTGTTTTGTGAAGTTTTAAAAGCTGTTATAGAAGTTAAATATCTTCAAAATACAGGGTTTTTTGCTTGATCAGGAAAAAGAATGGTTTTGTTAGAAATTAAAATCCTAGCCGAAGAATTACTAAATAATGCTGTAAATGAACATGCATTTGGGGGAAAGGGAAGAGAGAGAGAGAGACTGGAACAGGAATTCTCAAAGTGGAGGTCATGAACCCTTGAGGCTCTTACCTGGGCATTAAGTGTGTGCACGAAACAGATTGCAACTGCTATAAAATATATAATTGAAAACTAGTGTTTTAGAATATTACATACACTTCTGTCACAATGTAGTGTATTTACTTCCGAAAGCACAGTAAACGAATAATGCAACGACCGTTGTTCCTAAACAAAATATCTATTTGTATTATCATCACCCTCAGGAAATGGGACTCTGGGGATTGTAGTACCATGCACACAGGTTTGAGGTCTTGAGACTAAAAAGGTGGGACTGAGACAACATTAGAGGGCTTAACTGTTCAGCAGCTGAAGAGCTTCATTAAACTACAGACCAATCAGAACACTAAGACCAGCAACATTTTTATAATGTAACAGTCAAGCACAGAAGTGGGGGGCTAGAGGAGGCTATCGCCACCCCAAGTTTTTCTTTAGCCCCTCCCCATCATTCAGCCCTCCCAGCGCAAAGGTCAAACTTTATGCAGAAGTAAGGGAGGCATGCTATGGCCTCGTCCTCCTTATTTTTGAAGTTCTGCACTACTGCTGCTGCCTTCAGAGATGGTATCCAGCCAGCAGCCACCACCCTCCAACCACCCAGCTCTAAAATCAGCACCTGCCGCCCACAGCAGCACAGAAGAGCGGCAATGCAGTAACGTTTCTTCGTGGCCCCTCCAGACTAAACAGTAACGATTTTAAAAAAAACTTTTCTGCTGATATCAATTTGATAAAATGTGTTTTAATCCTAATTCAAGACCAATTCATTTTAAACAATACGGTTATAAATTTAACATTTAAAGTAGTGATATGTAGCAAAATGTTTTTCATTTGTAAATGGGGATGACATTCAGAGGCTTGCTGTGTGAAAGAGGTCTCCAATACAAAAACCATGGCACTAGAATTACGATAGTCAAAACCAGTAAAGAAATTCCCTTTGGACAATCTTAACTCCCTCTCTTCTCTTGATACATGGGAGTAGTCTTTTAAGTTCTTTTATATCACAAAATTGTTGTATTGAAAGAGGATGTTTTAAGGAGGGCATTAGTGTGCTATCTTGGCTGGGTGAGTGCTTGGAAAGTGGTTTTAGGCTGAATATGAATGGTGCCTTAACTCACCTAGTACTTTTAGTGGGGAACATGGGTTTAGTGTGTACTTGCTTTTTAGCGCTTTCATTGTTGTGAAAACATACAGCCTAAAAATTAAGCAACCTTAATTCTAAGTTAGAGTTAGGCATGTGTGTTTCCTGAGGTGAGTTTTTTGTAGATATATTTTCAACTTATGCACATTTTTATCACTGTAATTGCACCACTGAATTTAACAGGATTCCTTTCCTCATGCTAATACATCTGTTTATATGTAGAATAAGGAAGCCTCTTTCTTTCAGAGTGCTCACATTAATTTTAAAATAAAGTGAAAACATTTTATCTTTAAAATGTGTCCTTTTACATAAAAACAAAATGGACATTCTGAAAACAGCATAAAATAGTAAAACACATAATATCGAAGGATACTACAGTCTCTACAGCCTTACTGTAACTCTCATTACTAAGACAGGTGGACAAATGAATTTCCTAGAGGCAGAGTGTATGTCCTACACCGAATTCCATGAGGTCTGTCAATCTGGGTAGCATCCAGTGTTTGAATGCATCCAGTGGCTGGGAGGAAATTTCCCTGCCTCTGAAGAAGTAAATACTTTTGTTGATAATGTAACATGTCTTTCAGGATGACTTACTTCTGATGTATAATTGCCTTTCTAGCATACCTTCTGGTATCTGCATTCAGTAATGTGACTAACATCTGTCATGGGTGCATTTGTTCTTCTTTTAGCCTCTCCACAAGGGAGAATAGTGTATTTAGTGTAGCATTTTGTTTTGGTAGGGTTTGTTTTTATTAGACATACACACTCTTCTGTATTTGTGGGCAACAGCCAGGTCAAAAAGTGCACCTTTCATCTGGAATGAAAGGTGGTAAATCAAGTCATTCTGCCTCACATCTGACTTCTATCTCAGAAAGTCAATGGGAATTTTGACTGAGAAAGGCCCTTAGGATTTGGCACATGGTGTATGAATGGGTGCATCTACACTGGCAAGTTAGGTCGACTTAAGGAGTCTTAAGTCGACCTAAATGAAGCCACATCCACACGGGGCTTTTATTAAGTCGACTTAAGCACTTCCTTAAGTCGACTTAAGGAAAGCTTAAGTCGACTTAATAACACCTAGTTTTAGGTCGACTTAAGCCTTAAGTCAACTCCTTAAGTCAACTTAAAGCTAGTGTGGATGGTGATTAGCGCCTAAGTTGACTGTATTAAGTCGACTTAAAGTGTTAAGTCGACTTAAAAAGATTGACAAGGAACTATGTCCACACTAGAAAAGTTAAGTCGACTTAATAAGGTCGACCTTATTAAGTTGACTTAAGAAAGTCGACTTACTTTTCTAGTGTAGGCATAGCCTATGTGTCTGTATGTCTGCAAAAAGCAATATCAGTGAGCTTATCTCCAGCTTTTTAAAATGTTGATGATAAATCAGGATAAGACCATCAGTTTTAATCTTTATTTGAAAAGAGAACAAGAATCTCTCTCTGGACCTGTTTGAATTGATCTTGTGATTTACTCTTCTCTGCATGTATATATACACTTAACACACTGCAGTTTCCATTTCATGCATCTGATGAAGTGGGATTATACCCACAAATGCTTATGTAATAAATAAATTTGTTAGTCTTTAAGGCTATGTCTACACTTAGAAAGTTAAGTCGATTTTATTAAGTTGACTTTATTAAGTCGACTTTAAGTTAACCTTTTTAAGTCAACTTAGAAAGTCTACAGTAGACTCTCTAAGTTGACTGGTTAGGTCGATGGAGATCCAAGGCTCCAAAGGAGCCTCGGGTCCCCAAACTACGGGAGCTGCAGCTCCCGGGGACAAGGGGTCCCACGCCTCCCAGGAACAAGGGAGCCACGGCTCCCTGCCAAGAAGGAAGCCGGGGACAGCCAGCTGCACATGGCTGGCTCTCCCTGAGACAGGGAAGCCACAAGCAGCTTCCTTGTCCCTGGGGGGAGACCCTTGTCCCCAGGGGAGCTGTGGCTCCCTTCTACCAGGGAGAAGGGCTCCTCCTAGCCCTAGGATGACCTAGAACATTTAGGTCAATTTAGGACTACTCCCCATCTACACTGGCTTAAGTTGACCAAAAAGTAGGTGTTATTAAGTCAGCCTAACTTGTAAGTGTAGACACACCGTATAAGTGCCACAGGATTGCTTGGGTATGTCTACACTTGCACCTTAAGTCAATTTAATGATGCTTAAGTTGACCTACAGGACGCTGCGTCCACACTGGGCACTTCCTTAAGTCGACTTAATAACTCCACCTCTGAAGGTCAATTTAATGCCTAAGTCGTTCTTATTAAATTGACTTAAGCCAATGTGGACGGGGAGTGCCCTTAAGTCGACCTAATTGGCCTCCAGGCCCCGGTGCAATGTGGGACTATGTACCACTCCTCTGTCAACCTAGTAACTGCCAGAGTGGACACAGGCAGTCGACTTAAGTTTTTAGTGTGGACTCTCCAAGTCGACTTAACAAAGCCTCTTGTGTAGCCATAGCCCTTCTTTTGCTGAAATAGACTAACAGGGCTACCTCTCTGAAAATATCCCTCTAGCATATTAACAATTAGCCTTAAAATGATATGGAAGAAAAGGAGGTATATCGTAATCTGGGCTAGTTTTGCTAAGACAATTCTTATAATGTGTCTCTAGCCCTATTTTTCATTCTTTTAGCCAGTTTTGTGATCCTTGTAACAACCCTCCCCATTTTAAGTACTGACAACAATGCTCAGCTACAGTCATTTGTAACAGTATAACATAAATATTGCACATAATGGGAAAGACACTATGGAAAGGATAAATAAAAAAATTGCCAGACATAAAGAAATCATTGTACTTACTTCCTTAGCCAGATTTCTTACGTAGACAAGGGAGTAATAATCACATCCCCTGCTCCTTCCAGGGAAAAGTTGGGAGAGATATCCACTATGTGTGGAAATAAATATCCTCAGTGAAAAGAGAAGGGAGACAGCTGGACCTGGAGAAGGGGTAGGGAACAAAGGTCTCATATTCCAACCACCAAGCAGGAGCATCCGGGGAATTCAAGTTCTAATCAGAGATCACACTAGCAATTGCTTCTAATAGGCACCTTTACAGCGACTCATCTACCTTTGAAGTCTATGGACCTTCCTGTGCACTGCAGTAGTTGCTGCTTTTTCTTCTTAAGAATAAGTCTCTGGGGCTCTCACTGGATCTCACTGGTTACTGCACCTATTGGAAACCCCTCACCTTCAAATTTCTCCTTGGCAAGAAGATTGGCCTGACTTGATTTATTTTTCACCTCAGCAATTAATTCCCTTTGTCTTTGTTTACTCCTTGCCCATGTTGAACCAGAAATAATACAAGAGACTGTTCCCAGGATAGTGAAGGACAGGGCCATCCCTGGGGGGGGGGGAGGGGGTGAACGGGGCGATCACTCCATTTATTTTCCTGGACAGTGTTTGTTGTTTTTTCAAAGTTTTGTGAGTCTTTCTTCATAAATTCCACATAGTTAGATAATGTCTTTTGATTTTTATTTGCCTATTAATTTTCTCTTGCATGTTATACATTGTCTGTAAAATTTGATAGTGGCCTTCAGTAAAGGTCTAGTCAGCATTTCACTATAAACATCTCTTTGAACAGATTTAGAGTATTAATTGTTAAATTTATTTCAAGGTTAAAGTTAGCTTAACAGGGACTAGTTCCAGAGGGGTAACCAGTCAGTCTAGTTCAGCAAAACAAACCAGGAGTCCTGCAGCACTTTTAAAGACTAATAAATGTATTTAATGTATGAGCTTTCGTGGAAGAAATCCCACTTCTTCAAGCATCTGACAAAGCGGGATTTCTCCCATGAAAGCTCGTGTATTAAATAAATTTGTTAGCCTTTAAAATTGTTACAGCCAGGATGCCTTGTTTGTCTAGCAGGAACTGTGTTCTTCACTGCAGATACGTAACTCCTGTTGATCTGAAAGACTATGCACTGGTGATGTAAGGTATCATTTCTAGCTGTAGTAGACATACCTGTGCAAATTAGAATGCTAGGAAGTAACACAGGAGCCAGGGCAAGCTAGACATTCCCACATGATCCCATCTGACACCCTAGATACCAATTTTGGCCACTAGATCAGTGGCCAAGCTTCTGTTTTTAGCACAGTAGGTCAATCAGAATTAGTACCAATATGTCTACTCAAGCTGGAAGTTGCATGTTCCAACACTCATGTAGACACCCCTAGAAGGAATCTACTAAGTTTTCACAATATACAAGTGAAAAACTAGGGTTAGGTTTACAAAATTCAGGTTTTTGTTCAGTGAGCTATGACTCTGCATGTTTTATATAAAAACATATTATTGTGATAAATTATTAGTTCACTATTTGATCTCACAGTCCCTTCATAAATGGAATCGACGTGGTTAATTAACAGTACTATTCCCAATATATATGTACATATATATGGTAAATGAATAGTAATAGAGAATAAAAGTCTTCTTCCTCTATTTGCTACAACATATATATGCATGTAGCTTACAGTTCCTAAATACAAAGGATCTCATTTCTACCCTGTCAACTTCTGTGTTTTAGGGTAACTTTTTTTAAAGTTCCAAAGGGGTAGCCATGTTAGTCTAGTTCAGCAAACTAAACAAGGAGTCCTGTGGCACTTTTAAAGACTAACAAATTTATTTATTGCATGAGCTTTTGTGGGAGAAAATCCCACTTTGACGGATGCTTTGAAGATGTGGAACTTGGGTGCAAGGCTTATAAAGCTATTATCTATATCATTACACCTGAGGTGAGAAAGGGAAGTGTACGTGTGGCCTACATGTTCTTATGGCTTGTAAAATCACTGCCCTGATCCACATACGGACATCCATATATCTGCCTATCCACAGCTGTATATGCCTCCTCCATTGCCAGCCAAACTTCTCCATGCTGTGGTCTCTTTGGCCCCCTTCAGCTCAACTGTTTTGAATGGATTGCTGCAGGCAGTCATAGATTCCAAGACCAGAAGGGATTGTTGTTATCATCTCGTCTGCCTGCTTGTATAAAAAGGCCATAGAGGGTCCCCCAAATAATTCCTAGTGCTCCTCTGTTTGAAAAACATCCAATTGTGATTTAAAAATTGTCAGGGATGGAGAATCCACCACCCCACTTGCTAAATAGTTCCAGTCATTAATTACTCTCACTATTAAAAACGTCCGCCTTACTTCCAGTCTGAATTTTGTCTAGTGTCAATCTCCTGCCTTTGGATTGTGTTGTACCTTTCGCTGCTAGTTTGAACAGCCCATTAGTAAATATTCATTCCCCATTTAGATACTTAAGAGGCCTGGAGTTCCTAACCTGTGGCCCATGGGCCGTGAGTGGCCTTTGGAGTCTTTCCAAGTGATCCGTGGCTCTCCTCCCACTGGCTGCAGAAAGGAACCACTGCTTAAGGACTGAGGCAGAGTGCATTGCCAGCGCAGGCTCCTTTCTGTAGCCAAGGGGGTGGGAGATCAGCACTCCCCTACCATTAGCTGCAGCAGGGAGCATGGCAAAGTGCTCTGCCTGGGTCCCTAGGCGCTGGGTCCCTGCTGGAGCCAGAGGGAAGAGATCACTGATCTCCCAGGTAGAGCACATGGTTTCCCTGCTGCAGTCAGGGGGTGGGAGATCCTTCTCACTGAACCCTTTTCCTCTGGCTGTAGTGCGGGAGGGGCGATGGCAGTGACTGGTGGCCCTTCAGGTTTGTAAATATAATATGTGTGGCCCTCAAGCCAAAAAGATTGGGTACCGTTGTTATAGACTGTAATTAAGTCACCCATTAACCTCCTCTTTAAGCTAAATAGACAGCTTGTTAGGTAGGTCTACACTGTAAATAAATATCCACAGCTTGCCAAGGTCAGCTGACTCAAGCTCCAGGGGCTTGTGCCCGGTGGCTATAAAACTGCAGGATTGATATTTGCGTTCAGGCTGGATCCCAAATTCTGGGACCTCACAAAATGGGGGGAGGGAATTGGTCACAGAGCAGCCGGGCCTCAGCCCATGGTTAAACATCTGCACTGCAATTTTACAGCCCCACAAGCCTGAGTCAGCTGACATCGTCAAGCTGCAGGTATTAACTGCAGTGTACACATACTGAGTGAAGCTATCCCTGGGCAGCATATTTCCTAATCCTTTAATTATTCTTATTAATAATTATTATTATTATTTAATTATTCTCTTGGCTCGTCTTGGAACCCCCTCCAACTTATCAATATCATTCTTGAATTGTGGGCACCAGAACTGACACACTATTCCAGCAGCAATTGCACCGGTTCCAAATACAGAGGTAAAACCTCTCTACTCTGACTCCAGATTCCCCTGTTTATGTATCTCAGGATCACATTAGCTCTTTCGGCAACAGTATCATGCTGGGAGCTCCTGTTCAGCCGCTTATCCACTTTGACCCCCAAATCTTTTTCAGAGCTACTGCTTCCCAAGAAAGAGTTCCCCATCCTGTAAGTATGGCCGACATGTGTTCATTTACAATTAACCATATTAAAATACACATTGTTTGCTTGTGCCCACTTTATCAACTGATCCAGGCTACACTGAATTAGTGACCTGGCCCATAAATGTATTCCACTCCCCCAATTTTTGTGTCATTTTCAAGCGTTATCAGTGATGATTTTGTATTTTCTTCCAGGCTGCTGTTAACAAGTAAATAACATAGGGCCAAAAATCAATCCGTATGCATCCCCACTGGAAACGGAGCTGCTTGCAGACAATTCCCCATTTACAATTATATTTTGAGGCCTCTAGTTAGCCAGGTTTTAGCCCATTTTAGTGTGCTATGTTAATTTTTATATCATTCTCACTTTTCACTCAAAATATCATGCAGTACCAAGTCAAATGTCTTACAGAAGCCTAAATATATCACATCACTATTACATTATTCAGCCAAACTTGTAACTTCTTCAGAAAACCAAGTTAGTTTGACAGACTCTATTTTCCATAAGCCATGTTGATTTGCATCAATTACATTACCATCTTTTATTTCTTTATTAACTGAATCTCATATCAGTCACTTTCTTACCTTACCTGGTATCAGTATCGGGTGGACAGACCTATAATGAACTGGGTTATCTCATTTACCCATTTTTTAAATTGCCACAACATTAGTTTTCTTTTAGTCTTCTGAAACTTCCAAAATACTCCAAAAGATATTGAAAATCAACATTAATAAGTTCTTTACCCAGCAATTGGAGATTTAAAATCTCTAACTTTAGCAGCTTCTGTTTAACATCCACCAGTGATTCTACTGTAATGGAAACGGAGTTATCACCATATGAAGAGACCATGTCTTCTGTGATTTTTCCAGTTACAGAACAGACATATTTATTTAACACTTCTGCCCTTTTTGCATTATTATTGCAAAGTCTACCATTTCTATCTAGTAATGGGTGAATTCCATTGTCACGATTCTTTCTGTTCCTCTACTGTTTAAAAATTCTTTATTGCCCTTAACTCTGCTGGACAGAGATTTCTCCTTGCATCCGTTTGCTTCCCTTATCAATTTTCTGCAATTCCTAACTTCTGATTTCTGTTCCTCACTATCATCTTCTTCTTTCTTGCATTTGTTATATATTATTTGTATAGCTGCCTTCACCTCCCCTCTAAACTAGATCAGTTTTTTAACCAATACAGCTTTCTTCCTCTCTTGTGCGTTTGTGGCTTTTCAGGAATCTCCTAAAGTGCTCTTAAGTGATTTCCAATTATCATTCACATTTTCTAATTAAATTCTTCCTCCCAGCTTATTGGCTCATAATTGTTTTTAGTTTTCTGAAATTGGCCTCATTTAAATATCAAGTGTATATATTACTAGTCTGGAATTTATTCTGCTTGCGTATTATAAATATATGGATTAGGTTGATGCTGCTGTTTATACTAAGAACTGATAAAACAGAAATATCATGAAATTACTTGCACTCTATAATGAAGAAAATAGTAGGTGTAGGCTTTTGGATAATGAAAAGGAAATAATGTTTTAAACCTCAGTAATTTCATCTCTTTTTAAACTCAAAGTTGTTATTTTGAATCAAATGGTCACTTGTGCCCGAGGGTTTTCTTGGGTGGCTTTTCTATGTTCGTACTATCTTAGCATCCACACTGACCAACTTTCCAGGGCATTACTTTATTTTTAATTTAAAGGACTAATGCTTCAATCTATATTTCCTCCTAGACTGGGCTTGTTCCCAAGGTTTCTCTCTGCTGGGCACCTTTACTCCTACCCTCACTTCTCTCCTCAGAGATTGAGGCTATATCGCTTTTATATTCCTAAATTGGAGGTGATACGGTCTGGTGAGTGAGCAGCTGCAGCTCCCATCTTCTTGTAGGATCCTAGCACTGGACATCTGAGTGTATCCATAAAAGGACCTGGTATATCTGTCCTAGAGAATCCTAGGACCTGACACCTTGTCATGGGTCCTTAATTCACTATATTCAAAATATTGCCAAGTATTATTTACGTTAATAAATGGCCAGATGAGTCCTGTTCGGAAGAGCTTCTAATTTTAATGAGACAGACACAGAGAACACGGGATGTACTAGAAAAGTGAGAGGGAAAAACGAAGAGGTAGATTTTACTTTTAAAGATATTACAGCTCATAACTCACTTCCTGAGGAATGTTATTTTCTTTCCACCATAACAAGGTCTTGAGTTGTCTTAAAGACATATCTCAGTCTCTCTGGCAAATGTTGATACCAACTGAGGATGCATAGTAAACAACAAGCATTGTATGTACCACTGCAAGACAAAAAGTTAATTCAGAACTTCACCTTTACCATTATCTTTGTAGTGTAACAAAACTACAGCTAGATAGTGATTGGCCCTAGCAAAGATGCAAAGGGCTGAGCAGAGCATGCAAAGATATCCATCTAACTCCCCATGGCCTCCACCAGCCAGGAGACTGTGACAGTCACAGTCCTCATGTTTGGGAAGCCTGGAGACTACTTTCTCCATGTGCCCTCGCGGGAGAGCACATATTATCTCAAAGGGAATGGGAAGGAAGTTGAGTCATGACCATAGTCATCCACAGTGGCCCAGGGAGAAAACCATGCTCATAAGGAGAAGCAAGCTGCACCACCATAAGGGGTGAGGTGGCCTGCATAATCCCCACACACAGCAGTGAGCTCCAGGAGAGGCTACGCTTTTCCTGGGCACATGTTCTTGTTGAGCTTTCCTTTCTTCTTGGCCTGTCACTCCACTTATCTAATACCTCTACTGCCTCCCCTTTGCAACTCCATCAAGCTCACAATGCTTGTTCTCACCTTCAAGGCCTTTCATAACTCTGTCCCTCCCTGCCTATCTGCTTTCGTCTTTCTTTCCATCATGCCAGCCTTGCCTGCTTCCCACAGCTGTTTCTATGTTTGGCTCCACTCAATATCCTATGCATCTAATGGCCTTTCTGAGCTAGTTCACTACATCTTCTCAGAACCCTACACAAGACCCACTTCTAACATGATGATGCCTACACACACACCCATCTAACCTACATCATCCTGAGCACTATTGTCCTCATCCTCTGTTCCCTTTCTCGTCTATGTTTGTTCTGTCTACCTCCATTTTCAAGTGACTAGTGATACTGGGCTCCTCAGCATTGGTTGGATGCCCCCAAATGAAACACTTTAAACAGGCTTGAACATTTATGCTCTGATAAGCAGACCCTTTTAAGATAGGTGCCTTGAGTTGTGCACCCAAAATCACTAGTCATTTTTAAGGTGTCTTGTCTGAAATTAGAACTTAAGCTCTTCAATACTGTATCATTCTAAGTGTTTATACAACACCAAACACAAGGGCGCCAGTCCGAGATCTAAATTCTAATAATGGCATATTTAGGAAGTGATGTCATGCACTCAAGTTTCAGGATCTTTTTCTTTGCTATACGCTTCTGGCGTTTGGGGGGAGAGGGTGGCATTGTTTGCTTGTTTTTAAGGAACAAAGGAGTAAGCTGCTATACCTGGATTCGTTCCCCTGGAGCAGCTTTTTCCATTAAGTAATAACATAGGAAATGATGCATACTTGGGGAGAAGGAAAGAGATCAGCGTATTGTGTACGCTAAATACATACACTAAGCTCTCAGGGCTAGCGTCTGAATACAGGAGAAAACTTACAGGGCTATTTTAATGACAGTCACTTGAAATATACATATATGTGTCCGTGATGAGCACAACCAAGAGTAGCTGTTTCCTGCAAAACTAGTTCAAGTCTCCAGGTTCACTGAGTCACTTTGTTGTGATTATAAACCTAAGGGCTTGAATTTCAGATCTGTTGCATATGCATGCTTCCAGTTGAAGTCCATGAGAGTTGCACTCTTGGAAAAAATCTGGGTTTGGGTTTTTTTTGGTTTGGTTTGGTTTGGTTTGTCAGACTTTGACAGATTGTCAAAATCTAAAAGTTTTGCAAAGTCAGTCTGATTTCAGCGAAGGCTCAACAGAACTCAGGAATGGCTTGAAACCTGCTTATTTTCCTGGCAGATCACCCAGCCAGTTCTGAAGCAGTCTGCTTGGCAAGCTGATGAGGAACCAAGAGCCCAGAACTCCAGGTTTACAGCTCCTCATCAGCCTGGGCTCTGCAGGATTCACAGCTCTGGGACAGCCCACCATACAGACTGCCTTGGAGCAGGGCTTCCACTCCCTGTGGTTCTGGGTCAACTAAACAAGCAGACTGCCCTGAAGCAGGGGGTCTGTAGCTTTTCATAGAACATTTTGAAATTGTGTGAGTTTGGTATGAATTGGAACAAAACCAAATTTCAAAATATCAAATTCCTCCATGAAACAGCCACCTTTCTGTGCCCAGCTCTTAGTGGAAGGTTTGAGGACCTGGAATAATCAGGACCTAAGACTTTACTGAGGTAACAGTTCTTCAGCACAAGAAAATTATCAGTATTTGTACTAAACCTCCGACGCGAAAGAAAATAAAATGTATTTGTCATACATCAGCACAATGGCATATCTTGGGATCATATGAAACAATAGTACCACTGCCAAGCTGGGAATCTTTCACAAAGCATCACACAGGATGAATAAATATAAAATTAGACTTTTATTCAAACATTTGTGTTATTAAATATAAAGGAATTATTTGTCATTTGGGTGAAATCAAACTCTTAAATAATATTGTAGTGCAACTATTTGCATATTCACCTGAGATAAAATACTTGTATGCGACTTATATAATATATATATCCGGCACCTTTTCCATTCTCTAATACAGAGATGAAGCATTAAAACAATCAGTGGAGCAAACTTCAGACATAGTGCATGTACGATATATAGTCATACCTCCTATTAGACAGATGGCAATGTTTAGTTGCCTTATCTTTCTAACAATTTCAGTTTTTAAAAAAAATAATCTATCGGTCCCACTTCAGGAAAGCATTTCAGCATATGCTGATTTGTAAGCATGTCCCTAAATTTCATAGGCTTGAATTGAACTTCAGTATCTACTTAATTTATGCACATTCTTCGTTGCTTTCCTGAACAGAGATGCTTTTCTGATTCAGAGCCCTTTTTCCAATCCAATTAAATAAATGGTCCTCCATAATCTTGTCAATTTTAGCTATTAAGATAGTACCCGAAGGTCTGTTAAGTACAGCATTGTGTCTACACAGTATGTTTATGTGCAGTGCACAGGGAATATCAGGTAAATGTTGCACAACTCTGCATTATCCAGTTAATAAACATATAAAAGAGATACAGGAATTCAGTACATATTCTTTGTTTTCACAGCAATAAGAATTATAAATACTTTGTTGGTGTTTCTACAAAATGGATTTCATTATAAATAATCACTGAAAACAATAATTAAATATTAATAAATAGATTTATATAAAAAGAGAATAATAAAACTGTAAGTAAGTCATTCAACATCTACATTTCCTTTTCTGACTTTGGCTCCTTTTTCTCTTTACATGAGTAGCTGAGGGGTCCACTATTAGTTTTTGTAAAGTGGGGAAAAGTTCATTAATAGCTTTGCGTTGGATTTTCAAATCATTCATCTGTTTCAAAGAAGAAAAAAAAATAGTCATTCCAAAAAGCACTAAGTTAATTAACAAATGCTATAGTCTAGGTTGTTGTACAGAGCCTTACATTGGAGGGCAAAATAATACATTGATGAAGAGCAGCAGTAACACACCAATCCATCAGTCAGTTCAGAAAACAAAGTGTAAACTTCTAACGAATTTCGCTGTTCAATTTCATGATATGGCACAAACTATTTCATGATATGGCACAAGTCAACAGCATTCTATGTAACTGAGCTACTGTATGGCTCATCATGATATATTATGACAACTTTTGAATTACTGTCGTATTAGACATATGCTGATATTGGACATATGCTGATAGCTGTATTTGAAATCAATGGAGTTACCCTGGCGTTAACAGTAAAATCTGGTCCAGAATGTCACTTTTGGAGGCTGTCTTTTAATGTTGCTTGAGCTATGACTATGAACCGATTACTACTACTTCGAACCAGTTAAGGAGGCACATGGCTATTAAATATTTAATAGTCTGATGTAAGGTTCATGTTGTCTGTTATGCCTGTTGACTCTTTATTTTCATTAATTGATTTTTAAATTAAAATGTTTCAGATATTAAAATGCAGCAGCTGAGCTATTTTGTGATTACATACATATAATGTAAAAAACCCCACAATCAAGAACATTAACTAAAAATTGCCCCACACAGGATATGACTAAACTGTCTTTCCCCCATTGAAAACACTTAGGCAAAAGCCTACAAAAGTAAAAATATTTGGCTTTGCCCTGAAAGCCAGAAGCTGAGGCTGTGTTGGCTCAAAAAGGGAATGAATTATAGATTTTCACAAAACAAAAGGGGGGAAAAAAAAGAGAAATATCCTTACCTGAAGTTTTTCCAACTCCTGTAGGTCTTTGACTTTTATGAAGCTTTCATTCAGTTTTGTGCTCAAACTATAGAGAATTCTCTCTATGTTCGTGACGTTTTCACTTTTAGCTGGGCCAAGATTTTGAAACATTTTCAAATACATGGAAACAATCTGGCTGAGTATGATTTTTTTTTCAGCTGTCTGTTAGAAATATAGCAAATAAAAGGGTTTAATGAACTTCCATCAACAGAGAAAGGTAGAAAATCAAAATGAAGTCCCTATGGTGGTCAAAGAGTACTTAGTACAACTCAGGAGGGGGGAACACAGAGGAGGTTTTACACCTTAATTGTGGATTGACTGTGCCTTGAGTTGAGCACTTGGCATAAATTAAAGTATCCTGAGAGATGTTGTAACCTGTGCCAGCTGCCAGCAATCCCAGAGAGCTGTTACAGCAATGTAGAGATCAGTATATCACAGGAGGGCCATGGCCACGCACTTTTTCTTCCAGCCATGCTCCCTGTGCTAGCAGAGGTCTGGTCTGCATGTACCAAGGTTTTCGGCAGCAGTCGAAGGGAAATACGCACACTACATTAAATAATTTGCATATCTCCCTTTGACTTTATAATCCCTACTTGCCTCGATGTCTCCACTGTGCTGAGTCAAAGGGAAATGCCCTCCATTTGACTCAGTGATACTCTTCTTAAGAGGGTGGACTTACAACATTGACTTCCGGATCAATTCACCGGGTCTTCACTGATCGCTCAATTGAACCGGAAATATCGAACTGACAGCAGCGAATTTGCTGCTGTTAGTGTTGATTTGCCCAGAGAAGGTGGCAAAATGTCATAGGAGCCACTGTGTCAGTTCTAAACTACTGAGGCATCTGGGATGTTGAGGTGATTCATTTGGGTTGAGATCCACTTTGCACAAGTAATGCAATGCAAAGCAGCCGCACTGCTGCTTTGAATCTGGTCCTCTGGATTTAAGCTTACCTCTGTCCATCTTTTCAGTCTTTCTGTGAAAATAGACCCACCATCAGCGACATCCGACAGAGTTGAATTCTGCAATGGAAAATAAAAATGTCATAGAAGTAGACAGCAAGATTTACTGTAAAACAAACTGGACCCTCCACTGAACTGAATGGGAATAGCGGTAAGATACACAAAAGAATTATTTTTGCTTTAAAGGTTTTTAGCTGACCTTCATCTCTTAGGAATTATATAACTATATACACTAAACTATCAAGGTCCATTGGTACTCTGTTAATTGTACAACAGATGTCATTAGTCTACTTGCCTGTACCTTGTCCCCTTGCAGTTCAGCTGTGTGAATATTACTATGTGCTCTTTGTAGATGTTGACATCAACAGCTAACTAATAGACACAGCAAATTGTTTCAAATTGTCCTCTCTTACCTCATCTAGATTTCTGATGGATCTCAGGCCAGCACTACAAAATCAAGAACCTAATCCTTCATTCTTTCTTTTTACAGTACTTACTCAGGAAAATTTCCAGCTGACTCCAGTAAATAAATGGGAATTCATTTAACGTAGTGAAAGGTTTGTATCAGAGTGCAAAGGGCCCATTCAGCCTGATTCTCATGTGATCCCCATGTTAAGAGTTTCAATGTGGCTTAGAATCATAGAACTGGAAGGGACCATGAAAGAGTCCATAGAGTCCAGTCGCCCGCACTCATGGCAGGACCAAGTACCATCTAGACCATCCCTGACAGGTGTTTGTCTAACTTGCTCTTAAAAATTTCCAATGATGGAGATTCCACAACCTCCCTTGGCAACTTATTCCAGTGGTTAATCACCCTGACAGTTAGGAATTTTTTCCTTATGTCCAACCTAACCCGCCCTTGTAATTTAAGCCCTGCTTCTTGTCCTATCATCAATGGTTAAGGAGAATAATTTTTTTCCTTGTAACAATCTTTTAGGTACTTGAAAATTGTTATCATGTCCCCTCTCAGTCTCCTCTTTTCCAGACTAAACAAACCCAGTTCTTTTCATCTTCCCTTGTAAGTCAAGTGTTCCAGACCTTTAATCATTCTTGTTGCTCTTCTCTGCACTTTCGCCAGTTTGCCCACATCTTTCCTGAAATGATGCACCCTAAACTGGACACAGTACTCCAGTTGAGGCCTAAGGCTTAAATTGAGGCTTAAGTAATACTATAAACCTTCCCTGTATTGTATAGTATAGTGCATATAAACCTTAAGTAGTGCATATAAACCTTCCCTGTTTGGGTGAACTGCAAAGAGCCCAGTTCTAGCAGAAGGAAACTAATTTTATGGCTGTCATTTCAGAGACTCAAAACTCCTGTAATATCAGAGGTTTGTAAAAACTGAGGAAAGTCAAATATCCCACTATCAGCCTGGGGGATGCAAAGGCATTGTGGACTTAGACAGCATTTTGCATAGCTGGCATTCACAAAAACAGATGCTATGTAAACTGTACCTCTGTGATTGAAGTGTTAGAAAAAATAGAGTTTTAAAAATATTTGTCTAAAGGAAATGCAGTTATTTTTATAAGTTATGGTAAATTTGTGATCCTAACAATACAATGTGAATCATTTCATGTTTTGTCTGTACAATAATGTAATTTCAGAAGCTTCTGTGAGATAAACTGCATACTTAAGTGCCTTGCAGAATCAGGCCCTACAATTCTGAGACACTCTGAGCATCTGCAATAGGCATGAATTCTTGACTTCTGCAAAAATAGAAAGAACTCTGCGCCTCCCAGAATTTGGCCTTGCACAGTCTCATATATTGTAATAGGAATCTAACATATAATCACGATCCTTTTATTATATAAACCAATATCACATTTAATCTTTGAGCACTCGGCAAAGATTAAACCAATCTCACAACATTCCTTTGTGGTTACTATTGTAACTTTTACACTCATTCTACAGATGGTTAAATGCAAGAAGTCAGTAGCTGAGCTGGAAATGGAAGCCAGTGATCCAGGCCCCTAGTTCTTTGCTCTGGGAACAAGAGCATTCTGCATCTTGCATTCATTTAAAGCAATGGCTTTCCCTCTTTTTTTCATTTGTGGACCCCTAAACATTTTGAATGAAGGTGTGGACCTCTGTGGAAATCTTAGACATAGTCTGCAGAGCCCCAGGGTTCCATGGTCCACAAGTTGAAAACTATTGGTTTAAGGAAATAAATTAAAAATGTAAAAATCAATTAATGACCACCCCATCCTACAGCTCTTACTCCCTGTAGTAATCCCAGATGAAGTCAACAGGTTATCTGATTGACTTCTAAGTGATCATTAATTAATATAACACACAATCTCTATGAAAAATAGCAATGTTGCAGATTTAGTGTTCTTGCAAAGATCGTAATCTCAGTGCAGAATTAAAGTAGCAAGGTTTCAAAAATATTAAAGAATAAGCACTAGGGGCCACCTCTGAGCAATGTAACAAGAAAAAAGCATCAGATGAATTTGCTAAAGCAAAGGATCTCTTTTCATCTAAATCATTTTCATTTATTCCTGTTTACATTATTAACTATTACTTAATTCCCCATCTCTGGCAAATGTAACTTTATCAACCTAAAACAATGATGATCCAAGAAGTTATATCCTGTTATAAGATTTTCTCATTTTGCATTGTTCCATGTAATTAATTGCTGAATAGCAGAGGGAGAATGTGCCCACCATGAAGCATAAAAAGTTATATCAATTTTCCTCAGATAGAGTCAAAATATTACAAATTAGTTCAATTGTAGGGACTTTAGTTTTGGTGACAAAGGTGAATAGCACAAACCAAAGAAATTTTCTAAGATCAAACTGTATTAAAGTAAACAATTAACTGCAAAATCAAACCTGCACACGTTGCAACAGGACTGTTTTACAATGACTGTCATAAACCAGACTCTACCCATCTTTCAGTAATATTCAAATCCAACTGGTGTCTAAAGCATAAGCAGTAAGAGAGGAAAAATGTATTATTAGAAGGTTATACTTACAAACTCAGCTTTGACTTTTTCAATAGCATCTTCTATTGTCGGAAGATATGATTGACACATGGAACATCCAAAACAAGAGTTGACAGACAGAAGAATGAAGAGAGAAGTCTGAAGAATCATTTCTTTGGAGTCAGCAAAGTAGAAATACTAAAGTGGCTTCTCAATATGGGTATCAGGCCCAAAGCAATGAGCTAACCTTCTAACAGTCAGGTTTGTTATTAGAAGAAAGCCGACTAGTGAACTTCATCTGTCTTGCTGGTGATATTTATACCTGGGTGTTGAATATTTTTATCTCATCATCAGAATTACACATTTTTCACAAGTTTTAGAAGATGAGATGGTGTTAGATAGGATGTGATGCTTATTGGTTTTATTAATAGTTATGGTTTGTGGGATTTCAGCGTTTAAAGTTTCCTTTAAATGACTAGGTCCCCCATGTGACAGCATATGATGCTCAGTTACGTGTCCAGCCCTGCCACCCTTGAGGGATCCCTCGAAAGCATTTTCACTTAACAGCAACCTGGCACTGGAAATTTTCCTCATGGCTCATCACCTCCATTTACAAGTAAAATTTGCATGGCATGCTTAATCTTTTCTTTGTGGTTGTGAACAAGCAGGAAAGGAAATTCTGGTACAAGTTGGGGAAGTGGAGTTTTACAAAGCATAGGTTCTGTGGCTCAGACGTAAGATACTTGCAAACCATCATTAAGCAAAGAAATCATATCAAGTGGTTAAGGGGTCAGTTTGCCTGTCAAACCATTCGAAGTGTTCATTTCAAGTAATCACTCTGATTAACACTGAATGATTCCAAGCCATGAAGTGTTTTTAGATGAGGACCTCAAGATTATATTTTATGAAATTTCAATAGCCCACTCTTTAAAGTGAGAAACGTTTGATGGTATTTTCTTTTTTCCATCTCCAGAGTCAGCGTAGAGTCAGAAAAACAAACAAGGAGTCCTGCAGCACTTTTAAAGAAGAACAAATTTATTTTTCGCATGAGCTTTTGTGGGAAAGCTCATGCAATAAATAAATTGGTTAGTCTTTGAAAGTGCCACAGGACTCCTTGTTTGTTTTCCTGAACTGGACTAACACGGCTACCCCTTTTGAGCCTCGATTCAGTGACTGTAGAAGGTGAAACACTGAGCCCAATGGCATGATATACTTGTGCTTGGGGCATGTTCCTTGAGGGTGAGTGGTACGTAAATCTCCACTCTCCCCGCAAGACTTTTTGCTTGCACAAACTTAGTAAGTCATAAAAGCCGTAGGGAAAGGGCACGTTTAAGGAGACATGAACCTAATCACAATCGTCCTCAGAGGTGCTCAGCTATGCACTTCCCAGGTCGGCCTGGCTCCTGCTTAGAGTTGGAAGCACTGTAGGGAAGGCTGCTGGCTTTGTATCTGCCATGCTCACACTCACTTTTCATTGCCATGTGTGGGAGTGAAGCTTTGTTTGACAGAGGTTTGTGAATAAGGGAATCAGGCTCCGTGCAAAATGTGCTTTGTGAAGAAACTGAGGTAGAAGCAAGATAGCGTCTGCCTTGGGAAGGAGCAGGGTAGGCAATTGTGCACCGAGAGGAGAGAATGGAGGGACCCTGCAGGAGGGGGATAAAGGAAAAAGAAGGAGGGACAGGATTAAAAGAAGAACCAGCTCATCGTATGTGTGGGCTTGCTTCACAGAGGCTACATAAGAGGAGATAAATGCAATGTCTGTAAAATCCAGGCTGAAGTGTGTGTTGGCATCTTGGCTAGTCTGAGCTCTCCTGCAGGACCCTTGTTGGAGTGAGCCATAGCCCTAAGCTGCTCTTCTTCCTAAGCAGCAACACCCACTCCCAAAGACCAGGACAAGACAGGAGAGCAGCCAGTAGGGCTGTGCTGTTCCTACAGGCTTCTGTGTGCAGCTTGTGTGGTTATTTGAGTCTGTGCAAAGTAGATGTGAACTGCTACTATCATTGTGAACGGATCACTGAAATTCTGCAGCGTTGGGATTACATGATGCATTGGCTGGATCTTACATGCAAACTAAAGTCTATAAATTAAATTATAAAACTCCCTAATGGTAGCAGTACTAGCAAATACTTCCCACTTCAAATGTTCAGGGAGCATGTCACAAGTGTAGCCTAACCCAAATTAAATTACTTAACTGCAAACTTGATTAAAATATTAGCACCAAGCAAGATCACTTTGGCTCATATTAAGTGGATTAAAAACTGGCTAAATGATGGATCTTGTAGCTTGATCGCTAAAGGCGAGTCATCAACTAGTTGGGGGTATTTTTACTGGAATTCTGAAGGGGTTTGTTCTCAACCAAACACTATTCTATGTTTTAGCAAAGATCTGGAAGAAAATATAAAATCATTGCTGTTAAAGTTTACAGTTGACAACAGATTGGTGGCATACCGGTAGTAAATAACACTGAGAATGGGTCACTGATACACAGTGATCTGGATTTCTTGATACCCTAAGCTCAATCAAATAACTTGTTTTCATTTTGCCAAATGCAAGTTCATTCATGTGCATGCAGAGAATATAGACCACATTTACAAAATGGGGAGAGGGCTGTATTCTAGAAAAAAGAGGAACTCTAAAAAGGGTATAGTTGTCTTCGGAGCTAACCAGATCAATCTGAGCAGCCTTCTGCAATCTTACAGGATAATGTATATAACTGGGAAGTAGAAGGAGGGAAGTGATGTTACTGCTTTATATGGTTATGTTTACACTGGGTAATTTAAGTTGACTTAGTGTGCCTACACTTAAAATTAAAGTTGACTTAAAGGGGAACTTAAAAAGTCAACCTAGAGCATCCACACTGGACGCCTAGGTCGACTTCTAGGAGCTTAGGGGGACCTAGGGCAGGTCCACGGGGGCGGGGGGGCACCCCTTGCCCAATGCCAGAGGGCTCAGCCTTTGCCCCATTGTACCTAGGTACAATGGGGCAAAGGGGGACAGGGACCCTCGCAGTCCATAGGGGCAGGGTGGGCAGGGCTCTGCCCTGCCCTATGGGGGGGCATGTCAGGCTCCCCCTGTGCCTCCCCCCCCAGCAGGGAGGGCATTGGTGTAGCCCTGGGGTAGCCCTAAGTTGACTTAGGGCTACCCCACGGCTAGACTGGCTTAAGTCAACTCTAGGGAGTCGACTTAAGCCCTAGGTCTAATAGAAAGGAGGTTTAATAAAGTCATCTTAATTTTAATTAAGTCGACTTTATTTTCCTTAAGTTGACTTAATTTACCAATGTAGACGCAGCCTATGAGATTGTTGAAGCTGCTGCTGGACTAGTGTATCCAGTGCTCTTATCCACACTTTTAACAGGATTTTGAAAAATTGGAAAGGTCTCAAAGAAAAACAGGAATATTAATAAACTGGAAAATTGACCTTACTATGAAAGACTCAGGCAGCCCAGCCTAGTTAGCATATAACAGAGAAGTTAGGAGACAACTTGATCGAGTTCTAGAATTATGTACCCTGGGAAAAGATATGATAGTATGTGATTCTTTGACCAAGCAGACAAAGACACAAGAAGTTCCAGTGGCTGGAAGATGAAGTTAGCAAAATCGCTGCCTTTTTCACATGGCTGATTTAACCTCAGCAGCAGAGCTAGGTTGACCCAGCCTGCTAAGGTAGAGAAACATACCGCCTATGTCCACAGCACACTGCAGATATTCAAGTGAATGCAAATTGATTTTTCTATTACAAAACATATGCTCTGCAAAATGCATAAAATATAAGCCAAGGATGACAATGAAATTGGAGAGATGGGGATACTCCGTTTTTCAGGTTTTGCTTAGGCACAAAGACACAATTGTATGCAGCTGTTGTGTAATCATATGCGCCAATGAGACATTTGAGAGTCAGGGAGATGGACACAGTAATGCCATGTTGACTGGCAATAGTCATAAGCTATCTTCTGAGCAGTCTGTCTGCCTAGTACCACTGTCTGCATATTGGCTATGTCTACACTGGCAATTTAAGTCGACTTAAGGAGGCTTAAGTCAACTTAAATTAAGCTGCATCCACACTAGGCTTTCATTAACTCGACTTAAGAAATTCCTTAAGTAGACTTAATGAAAGTTTAAGTCGACTTTGTTACTACCACTCATTAAGTCAACTTAACCCTTAAGTCGACTCCTTAAGTTGACTTAAGGACGGTGTGAACATGGAGTAACCCTTAAGTCCACTTTATTAAGTCAACTTAAGGGTGGCTACGTCAACTCAATAAAGTGGACTAAGTCAACTTAAAGCTAAGTCAACTTAGTCCACTTTGTTAAGTTGACTTTAATAAGGTTGATTTTAAGTCGACTTAAAGTCGACCTTATTAAAGTCGACTTAACAAAGTCGACTTAACTTTTCTAGTGTAGACATAGCCATTGAGACTTGTCGTCTCAGTCTCACTTAGATTCTCTCCCTCTCTATTTGGTCTTCCAATTATCAATTCAGTGACTAAATGATCTTCAGAAAAAAATCCAACATGTCTTTTCCAGGTAAATAAGACAATTTCTGTGGGATTTGTGAATGGAGAATATATTATTTATGTTCAGCATTGCTTTATGCTATCCATCTCCTCTGAGTAAATGGAACCAGGCTACTAACAGCATTAGCATCTTTCTTTCTGTGATAAGAAAATTGTTGATATGGGCCATCCCTAGATTAGTGATCCTCTCTAGATGCCCTGACCTCATATGCATCCTTTTGAGGTTGAACAAGAGCCTGCATCACTTTCTCTTAACTCAAAAGGGGCCTCCAGCCCCTGCCAGCCTGCTTTTCCAAATGAAGTGATCAGAGCAGACTGCTATTGTCTGGTATTAGTAGGTCTTCTGCACAGAAATATCAGTGTATCAAATTAGGAGGAGTGTCCATGCTGAGTTGATACCATGCAGCCAAAGTATGTCTGTGGGCTGGATCCCTTTCTCCCTCCATTTCCACTCCCACTGGGCTAATGAGCAGGAAAAGCAAATACAAATAAAAAATTGGAAGGAGAGATCTTTTAATATTTTGTCCAGTCCTTGGCAGAACCCTGACACAAAAGTTACTGTAATGAGTATCCAATTGTTCCCCTTCCAACTGCGACTACTCGTATACATTTATGCTGCAATTTCTGTGCATCAGTAATGGTGCTGAAGGGGATGAATGACAAAAAACTGAAGATCAAAAAATAAAATGCCCTTGTTCTGTGTGGAATTCGATTGTATATATGAAACAGCACAAAACCTTGGTTGCTCCTCAGACTCCAGACTGAGTTCTGACATGGCGGACACAGGCTATAACAAGGAGGTAACTTTGTCTTCCCCAACTAAATCTGTGGCATTTACACAATTATTTGTGGACCAAGGACAGAAACTGGGGATCCATAATAATAAACGCACTTGGTTAATATATGAACTGCTGCTGTGTGTGAGATGGGACTTGGTGTTTAAAAACAGTGCAATATAGGGTAGGCTATGTCTCCGAACACCAGAAAAGAGCCTTGACAGTTAAATGAGATGGCCCAGATTGTCTTCTCCTCTTTTGCAGCATTTCATGTGAGTGTTTCCAGCTGAGACTAGATGTATATTACAAGAGAAAATTAACTTAAAATCTATCTCAGCCAATGATATAAAATATCACAATGACCTAATATTTCTAGCAATGGTGTTTCAAGCAAGGTTGTCTCTGCTGATGAGGAAAGCTGTAAAACAATATCAAATTTCCCAAATCCTGCTGGCCTAGCTATTCCTAACTCTACAAACCGCTCCCAACCTCTCCTGGAGAGAATCAAAGACCCAGAACTGTGACCCTGCCTGCTCCATCTATTGCAGTGATGCTCCTCTGCTAAGGAACAAGAAGGCAATCATTATTAAGGTGATTAACCACAAATCCACACAGTGAACACAGCAAGTGCACATAGCTTGAAATGCGTCAACATGAATCATTCACCGAGTCCTTCTAAGTAGCCAAGAAGTTGTGAAAATCAAAGCCTAGTCATGAACAATCAGGGAACAGAGAAAGGGGCAACATTTTTCCAGCAAATGTTTGGCCTGAATTAGTTTGCCCAACTCTGTTTCAGCTGCAAGACAGGAATAACTTGATGGCCATGCAAGAACGCAGTCCTCAGTGCAAGACTCGGTCCCCCCCAAACATCCTGTCCTCATCACGTCTTAAACTGCTCTCATGTGACTCACACTTCACACCTCGGCTGTGAATGGTCAAGCCTCAACAAGTGGTTTATTTTACGTTTTAATTATTAACTCATTCAGTTGGCTATTACCTATTTCAGAGCAGCCTGAAGAAAAAAAATGCTTTTTTTTTTTTAACTTTGCTGCCTGTAAGTCACCTGACGGTTCATATGCAAAAGCAGAGGTTTCACACTCTTTTGTTGAAGCACCACCTTACTGCAATTTCCACCACTGGTGTCCTTGGAAAGTAAGGTAAAGCACACACTTTGTAAGCTCCAAGGCAAAAGGGGTTTTTCCCCCCTTTTCTGTTTTATGACTTTTTTTTCATAATTACAGCAAGGCATTTAGCATTAGCAAGAATTCTGAGGCTTAACTCTCACTCATTCCTCAGCTTCCCCATGTGTAAAATGGGAGTCATTATTCCTCCTCTACCTGCTTCATGAAGTGGCTGGGAGGGTGAATGACTGTCCAGTATTTTGTACAAGTAACATGCTATATAACTGCTAAATAATATTATTTGTATGTTACAAGCATGAATGCATAATTATCTGAAAACAGTGAGTGACTCGACAATCACTCTTTTATTACGCTCTATGTTTTAACAGAGCAATTCAAATGCAAGGGTAGAATAGACATCTTTGCTGCAATAATATAGCAGATCTCTACTGGGTATTCTGCACCAGTCCTGTACACACAGGGCTCAGGTCACTGGTTCTCAGGACTCCTGGCTGTCTAAAACCTCCAGGGACCCTTTAAACAGTGGCTCACAGTAGTAAGTAGTGGAGTTAAAGTAAGAATGGTGTAGACAGGGATAGCAAGAAACCCCTGTTCCACTGTGAACAAAAGTAAGGTCTTTTTGTGAGAAAGAGTGAGGGACCTTCTGAATTATTTTACAAAACAAAACAAAAACCCAACAAACAAAAAAAGAGACCACACGGCAGAGACCTTTCTAAATGTTTTTTTCAAAAACTGTATGTGAGAGGTCCATGCAACTCCCCAATAGCCTAATGGTTAGGGAACTCACTTGTGATATGTGAATCAGGTTCACACTCAGAGAGAGAGTTCCATTTTGTATAAATAACAGAGCTGGTGTGAAATTGTTTTTTGCTGAAATGCTTTTCATCAGAAAACACTGATTCATCAACAGTGAAACTTTTTGCAGGAAAGGATGAGTTGTGCTGAATTTGTCAGCTCAAAATGTTTGAGGGGAGGAAAATGTTTCTAGGCTGTTGAAACATTTTGTTTGGGCATATTCCAAATGACAAATTTCAGTTCCCCGGTTCAAATTGACTTTTCCTTTGGGCATTTAAGATGGCTCAATTAATAAATAAGTAAACAAATAAATAAAAGTTGAAATCTATTAAAAATTAATAATGATAATAAATAATAAAATGTTTCAAAATTATTGAAATGAAACAATTTGACCCAAACCAAAAATACTTTTCGATTTTTGGAAATTTCAACTTTTTCACCCTAATTCAGAACAGGACAGTTTTTTGGTTTCTCCAAATGTTTTGTGGGGCTGCTGGAACACCATTTCCCACCTAACTCTCCTAAAAAACTAAATATTCATTTAGCCAAGGAGATGGATTCTATAGCTTACTGGTTAGGGTGTTTGTCTGGAATGTGGGAGAACTACGTTCAAGTTACTGTTCTGCTCAGTTCAAAGCAGGGTCTTGGATCTTGCTCTCCCACATCCCACAGGAGTGCCTGGACCACTGGATGGTGATGGGGGAGTCTTTGTACTCTCTTATAGATTGAGAGTAAAAATGTGATTTTTAGACCCAAGAAACCTTACCAGTAAAATTTTTATCAAACTCCATACATTTCTATGAAACATTTTAGTTTTGCTTGAAATAGATTTTGGGACTAAAAAAGTTTAGATAAGAATTTTTTTCACCAGCTCTAGCTGTAGAACCGTCAGCTCTGCCTCAGCCAGGGATGCCTATGCCGGGGTAATCCTTAGGGCCAGTTGAGCATAGCTGGAACACTGCAAAGGCGCTACTGTAGAGCGAAGGACTTGGCCCAGAATTCCATTGCGGTCGATAGGAGTTAGTTAGTTTGCCCATCTATAAAATGAAGGTAATACTTGCTCATCTCACAGGAGCGTTGTGAGGGCTCGTGTTTGTAAAGAAGATGGAAAGTGGGACACAAATGGTCAGTGTTATCATCGCTATTCTGCAAAATATGCCACAGACACCCAAGGGTCTTCCTTGCTTCTTGTGTCATCATTCATGTCTGTAAAAAATGGGTTTTCAGTGCTACAAATATCAAAATATCGACTTATTGTAAAGTGTAAATAACAACACAAGGTAGAAGGGGGTGTTATATCAGGCCTGCCTGTAGTGACAGACTTTCACTGAAAAAAAGAGAGAATTAGTCCAATTCTAAAGAAATGTTTGTTTTTTTAAAAAAGATTGCTGTTATGAAAATATTAATGCATCCATTATGTACCCATCAGAATAGACAGATGACAAATAGATATTTAGATATTTGGATACTATTTATTCAATATTTAAAGTACATTTGATAGACATGTCTTGTGTGTTAAATATGTGTAATCAGAGATTAGGCTCAATTTAATTAAATTCACTAGAGATGACATGTCATGGATAGTGCAAAGATGTTCACTCTTAATATGATAACACCCTGTTCAATAGAAAGAGCAAATGACTATATTACTATAAATATGTCTATTTAACTAAAAGCTCACTGTTCTAAAGTTCCAAAGGGGTAGCCGTGTTAGTCTATTGCAGAAAAACAAACAGGGTACGTCTACACTTACAAATTAAGTCGACTTAAGGAAGCTTAAGTCAACCTAAAATACTCTGCATCTACACTGAGCTTTCCTTAAATTGACTTAAGCTGTTCCTTAAGTCGAATTAAGGAAAAGTTAGTTCAAATTAATAACACCTTGTTTTAATTCAAACTAGCGTTAAGTCGACTTTATTAAGTCGACTTAAACCAGTAGAGACGGGGATTAGCGCCTTGGTGGAGCTTATTAAGTCGACTTAAAGCGTTAAGTCGACTTAAGGTCGAAATGGGGCCACTTGAAAAGCTAAGTCAACTTTTGTTAAGTCGACTTAATAAGGTCCACTTTAATTCGACTTAAAGTCAACCTTATTAAGTCGACTTCATAAAGTTGACCTAACTTTTCAAGTGTAGATATAGCCACAGAGTCCTGTGGCACTTTTAAAGACTAACAGATTTATTTATCACATGAGCTTTCGTGGGAGAAAATCCCACTTCATAAGACGCTTTGAAGATGGGAAATTTACAAAAATTCTGTAAATTTCCCATCTTCAAAGCGTCTGATGAAGTGGGATTTTCTCCCACAAAAGCTTATGCTTTAAAAGTGCCACAGGACTCTGTTTGTTGTTCTAAAGTTGTTGTCTCCGCTATTTGCCTGGATAGGATTTGTAAATCTGTTAATCCTTCCAAAACAAATAAAGAAAGAAAAATCAGGGTTCCTATACCATGGCTCTGAGTAAGAATTGATACTAAGGCGGATCTTTTTGAAAGCTACTCTTTATTTTCCCTTCCATCCTATTTTGATCTTCTGTTCAGTCCCCTTTTTTAAAAGACCCCACTTTACGAAAACTCCCGTGCGGGAAAGGTAGATGCGGCTCCCTTTAGAACTTGTTAGAACCTCTCTGCAAGCACTGGCCAAGAGTCATTGAAAACTAACTCAAGGAAATCACTTTGCCCTTCAGCTGTCTAAGGTTTGGACAATCCTGTGATTGCTGGACCAGTCTTAAATAACAGCAGTGGTTAGTCAACCTCCAATGGAGTTGGCTTGCATGGAATGCAAGGCTTAATCTAAAATGGAGAAATATGTTATGTGTAATGTTAGTATTTGGCCATGTCTAATTGGCATACTACAGGGCTGGATTAACAGGCCTGGAGACCCCAGGCTGCCCCCACTGTGGTGTCCCCCACCTGGGGCCCCACCCATGGGCCAGGCCACAACCCCCCCATTGCTGGGGGCGTCCTGGAGCCAGAGGGCACTCCCACCCCAGCCCTGCTGTGGCCAGATTGCCTGGAGGAGGGGATCGGTTGGCACATGGCACAAGGGCCCCTGATGCAGCCCCCCCCAGGGCCACAAGCCTTGGAAAGCTGCACTGGTGCTGAGGTTGTGTCAGTCAGCCCCACCCCACCCCACCCCCTGATGGAGCTAACAGGTGCTGGCTTCCCCACCCCCACCCCCCAGCCTCTGGTTCCAGGGGCCCAACCCACCCCCCCCCCCCCACACACCTCCAGCACCAGACAGCAGAAGTGCTCTCAGTGTTCCTGCCCTGCCAGCGCTGAGCGGGGCAGGAGGTAATGGATTATAGCAGGGGCTGGATCCTGGGGCCTCCCTTTCGGCTGGGGCCAAGGGCTTCAGTCCCTTTAGCCCCTGCAATAATCTGGCCCTGGTTACCAAGTTCACATTCACAATCCTATCTCACCTGCTTTTATCTAGAAGTGTGGTAAAGTTGTGCAAGTACATTGCTTCTGGGAACCTCTCTCACAGTCCCTTTTCAAAGGCACCACCAAACCAATTTGTTCCAAAATTTAAGAAAGCTGAAAGCAACCAACCAATCTGCATGTCTATCCAAAGCATCAAGAAATTAATCATCTCTGGGGGTAGTAACATGAAACCTCTGTCCACTTTTTAAGCCAAAAATCACTTTTTGGTAATGAAAATATTTAATGAAAACCACTGAACCTAATATCAACATATCAGTTTTTGCAAGTCCATCCTGTGGATGGATTCTCAGTTAAAAGTTCCTTCCTCAGTAAATTTCCCATAAACTCTGTAATGATTTAGAGCAAGCAGAAAGGAAAGGGTGTATTTTCAATGTGTTCCACTGAAGTCAACAATAAACAGAATTTTGATCATTTTAAGTATGAAATGGGAATGAAAGTAAATATTCATGAATTGGGGTCATTCAATTAAATTAATGGGCAGCTGGGCTAAAACTAACTCAAGGAAATACTTCTTCACACACACACAGACAGCCCATGGAACTTGTTTCCAGGAGAGGCTGTAAAAGTCAAAAGTATTACTGGCTCAAAAAAGAATTAGCTAAGTCCTTGAAGTGTATGTCAATCAACGGCTATTAGCCACAATTGTCAGCTGAGCAAATGAGAAGATAGAAATACCCAAAAACATGCTGTGTACAATTTACTCTCTGGGTATAATTTACATGCTTTGCGTATCCATAAACCTCTAACTTCCAGAGGCTGGGACTATAAAACAGGGGATGAAACACTCAAAAAATTGCCCTGTTCTGTTCATTTCCTCTGATGCATCTGGCATCAGTCATTGTTGAAAGACAGGATAGTGGGCTAGACTAACCATTGGTCTTACCCACGGTGGCCATTCTTCCGTTCTTAACCCTGGTGTGGAACATCTACTACCCAGCAAAAGGAAGGAATTCCCAACATTCATGTCATTTTCAGATGAAGGTGATGTCAGTGGAAAAGCCACACAAGTGTAGTCATAATTGCTATCCAAAGTACAGTCAGCACTGATATGGTAGCTTATGCCGGTGGTTCTCAACCACTGTGTCGGGACACATTACAGTGGTAAGTATGTCATGGAGAGCCGGGGAGATGGCTGGATTTGGCCTGGGGAGGGTGGGCTGGTGTATCCTGTAGGGTTGTGACATGCCACCAGGTGTGTCGCGACTTGCAGAAGGTTGAGAACCACTGGATTATGCTATCAAGCAAGATAAATATATCTTGCAACCATTTTCCTATAAACTTAGTTTAGATAATCAGAGTTTGAAAAATAATATAGAAGAGTTCCTTCCTTCATCTCTGTTAGCAAAAGCAGTTCTTTTCTAGCTATAGGACAGTGATATGAGCAAATATGCATTTTATTCTGTACTATTATTGAATACCACATAAAAGACACCCACTGCTATCATGTTAAAAACCATTACAGTATCAAAATGGACATTTATTTTAAAACTAGTTGTAATCAGTTAAGAATTCTGAATTGGGTTTGTGTCTTTTTGGATGCATAGAACTCTACAGAGGAATGACTTATTATTAAAGCAATTTGTCCCATTAGAACTATCCTCCATGATAGTCCTTTTTAAATTAACACTGCTCTGACTGGGACAAGGACTATGATATTTCCATGGAGACTGATTTAGGGAGACATTTATTTAAGTAACAGCAAGAAATAATTTAGAATATAAACACATAATTAATGATGCTGTAATCTAGACTGACTATAGTCTCTCAATTTTGCAACTGGTTCTCGACTCAACATCCAGGTGAATATGTGAATCAGTAAGCAACTGTGTACCTCTCCCTGAAGTTTAACCATATAACACAAGGAATTCCTTGTTTGGTTTTGCATTCTCTTTTGCCAAACTCAGGATGGCTGTCAGCAGCCACCTTTTCTGCAGTAGCAGCCTCATCCTTGTCTCAACTTAGCGTTGTGTTTCTGTGTTCCTGATGGCTCCTATGCACTACTAAGTCAGGGAAAGATAAGTGTCCATCACTCATTCTGCCTTAATTCTCCTTTCCGTACTTTGGCACTCCTTGTGGCTCAGAGACGATAATGTTGGCAGGAATATTGTTTTTATTAGGGCTGGCTGGAAAATTTAGAACTTCTGATGTCAAACAAATAAAAATGCACAAATCTAGCTCTACTTTTTATATTAATAGGGCCTCAGGAAGCTCATGTGCAACAGTAATATCATTACTGATTACACATTCATGCCTCCCAGGTCTGGTTTTGAACTACTACAAAGACTTTCTCAAGTCACTTGATTTTTGGAGTAAAAAATATTATTGCTTAAATTTGGAAATCAGCATTTGTCCTTCCTTCTCTATTCCATCTGCCACCCCAGGGATATGGATAATTTTGCTTAGTTTAAGAATAAGTAAATTAATTTGGTTGCTTGATTACAAACACGGACAATATCTTGCAGTATGGACGCCAGTCTACAACTACTTTGTTAATGCTGGTTGCCTATCAGACTATTCCACTGTTTCATTTGAACAAAATAATTAACTAACTTCTGGCCCTCGCTTAATTCCAGATGATGCGATACATTAAGAGGTTGTATAAAGCAATCTACTAAGTGTAGAAATGTCTTTAAAAATCAGTGCTTTATACAATTTAAAATCAATGCAACATTGTTCACAAATAGTCCATTGACCAGCTTCTGACAATTTCATTTCATTGAATTCCATCCAATTTTGTTGAAATCAATAGAGTTCATGAGTCATGTCAATCACAGCAGAACTGGGCCAATGAAATGCAAGCCTTTGGTCTCAGATACTCTATTCACATTCACAGGACTTTTCCCCACTAGGTCAACATTGTACTGTTACAGGCCTTGGGCCAGTCATCATTCATTATTTGTTGTCCGTGTATTCATGCATATACATGTATGTGTCTGTCACATATTCATATCTTTTTGAATACACGTTTGCTTTCTCTTGCTAGCTTTTTAAAAGCCAAGTCCTCTAAGGAGATCTGAGTAAAGTACATTCTGCACCAACAAAGATTCCTAGGCTATGTCTACACTTGTTAATTTAGGTCGACTTAGCTACAAGCCGACTTTAAGTTGACTTTGTTAAGTCGACTTAGAATGTCCACACTTAAATTTTAAGTCGACTTTGAGGGGACCCTACAAAGTCAACCTAGAACATCCACACTGGACGCCTAGGTCAACTTCTAGGGGCTAGGTGGACCTGGGACAGGTCCACGGTGGCAGGGGGCGGGCCCCTTTGCCAAGTGCCATGGGGCTCAGCCTTTGCCCCATTGTACCTGGGTACAATGGGGCAAAGGGGGACAGGGATCCTGGCAGGGCATAGGGGCAGGGTGGGCAGGGGTCTGCCCTGCCCTTTGGGGGGGCATGCCAGGCTCTCCCTGTACCAGCCACCCTGGCAGGGAGGGCAGTGGGGAAGCCCTGGAGTCCCCTAAGTCAACTTAAAGTCGACTTAGGAGTACTCCACGTCTACACTGACTTAAGCAGAAAGTAGACTTAAAACGAGGTTTTAGAAAGTTGACTTAATTTTTCCTTAAGTCGACTTAAGCAGCTGCTTAAGTCGACTTAAGGAAAGTGTAGTGTAGACGCAGAGTAAATTAAGTCGACTTAAGCTTGCTTAAGCTTAATTTACAAAAGTAGACGCACCCCTAGTGAGGTCAATGGGGAATCCACGAAGGGTCAAGGGTTTGCCTGCAAAGATCCAGTTACAGGATCAGGCCTTGCTATAGTACTACAAATCTCATATTGCCCAGGTCCATCCAGGTCAGGGCCACTTTCCCAGATCTCAGGGAAATGAGAGTATGTATTAGCTTTCCACTAAAGCTGGCTGCTAACTCCACAGCGAGCTCTGGAGGTATCTCAGTATCTAATATTCACTTTCATTTTTATAAGATCTTATTCATTTAAAAAAAAAAAACAAGCCACCAAAACTTAAGCCTCCAGATTCTGTAATACTCTCACTTTATATACTCTATTATTTTAAAGGGATATGGGAAAAAAATACACAAATTTCTTGAGTGGTTGCTAATAGTCTACAAGATCCTTTCTCATGTGTATTCCTGTCTGGTGATAGAAAGTCTTTATCACATGGCTGTTATTTTAGGGTCTGTATGAAGGAACTTAGAGAACAGTCGACTTCCTAGTGGAGAGGTATCCACATCGTAAAAATCACCATCAGAGTGGTCTCATGTTGGAAATTCAGTCAAGAGACTAAACATTGAACATACGTCAGCTTCCGGTGCTGTCAATATAGCCCTTTTTTAAGATTTAACTTCAATTAGAATTTTGGTCAAGAAACAAACAACCAAACAAAACAAAACAAAAAACCCTCACAACCTTTTATGCTTTTCTACCCCCTCATCGGGACAGTCCCACTTGAGTCTACTGAACACTCTTCATGTGTTAATGGTTTGATGATTCACTGCTTTTTCTCAGGTTGGATTTTATTTGAAGTCCATTTATTTTATTTATTTCCATTCTTCAAAGTAAAAAAGTCTCCATACCATTCTCTGTGTATATTTGCACCATTCAGTTTTCAAAATTAAAAATGTCCTATTAGTTCAGATTAGTGTCATTAACAATTCATTTGTGTGTTTACATTTATAAAAAATTACCAGTAAATATAATACATAGTAATACATGTCTAATTGTATTGGCAGGAGTTGGATTGTCAACTAGACATCTTGTCTGTTTATTTGTTTGGGGGGAAAAAAACCACCATTTGTGGCTCTGTATAATAATTTAATACTGTGAGTGTCCACATTTGAAAATGAATATAGGTATGTTTGTAATTTCATTAGTAATATTAAGGACAGCTCAGGAGATATTCATGAAACACCTGAAAGAAATGAATGGATATTTCTTGTCACAGCCATTTTTGATATGTAGAAGGGAGTTTCCTAGTTGGTATTTGCAGTATAATGCAATCCCTTCTTTTAAAATGATCCACTATATTGTTCAGTGGGGATTCCTTTCACACAGCCTGCACTTGCATTGCCATTCATCACTGTGACTAAGTAAACCATTTTTTTATAATCACCAAAATAGAAGTACCCAGAGCAAAGCAAATATGCAAATTCACTTACCTCCTCTGTCCTGCCTCCAGATCACATATGAGTAGGTGAGAAAATCTGTCATACATCAATCCAGCCACAGATGACAGTTTATCTTAAACTGGTCATGTTAATGGCAATTTGGCTGCAAAGAATTTCCAGTTCAATTCTGAATTTTAAAAGCAAAACAGCAATGTGCAAGAACTTTAGTTTTTAGTGTTGTGCAATAATCTGAAGTGACAATGTGCAGCCATGGTGTGTTTCCTCTTGATCAGACAGGAAATAAGACTGCGTATTGACAAGCTATTGTGGGCTGCCTGTTGAATATATTTTATTTTTTAAGTTACACTTTTTATGTTTTCAGCGCTCTGAAGTTGGGACGTCTTGGGTGAATGCTTGAGAATATACTGATTTAAGTACTGTGAACACCCTTGAAACTAAATGAAAGCAACCTTAATTAGCAACATTAACATGAAATCACATTTAGAATGCTAGAGAATTGGTTTCTGCTTCTTTGAGTATGGTACCCAGTCTTTGCCCCAAAGAGCAGATGGAGCTATTCATAGAATGAAATAACATCAGGAGGGCAAAACAAACAATGTGGAGAAAATCAAAGTAAATAATTAATTAGCAGAATTTAATATAATGAAAACATAAGCAGCACTGCTTGCATGTGGCAAGATTTTTTTTTTTAATGTTTAAAAGTATTTGTATGACTTAAACATTTGTTTGGAATTGGTTAGCTTTCCTTATGTAGGCAAACATAAGTTCTGCAAACATACATATACTCAACTGTATTCATGTGAGTAGTTACATGGGCTTCAGTGCAACTGTTCACAAGTGCAAAGTTAAGTATTTGCAGGATCAAAGCCAAAGTTTTGAGAGGTGCTGACCTTTCCAAATATAATCAAGCTGGGAGTCCATACTATTAGGTCACATCCTATTCTTTCTTTCCCTCCCATGAATGGATTCTACATCACAGGATGTCAACCATGCTGACGGGAACATTGATAACTTGTCCGGATATCTGCTTCAGCAAGGGGATCCTTCTGGTTTGCCAGGAATGTATAAATGCTGACTGTGACATGGTTAGTCATCTAATGATGGTAGCTGAAGTTTCCTTAGATTTTTGTGGGCGAGATTATATTTATTTTGTCAGTTACTTAATGGTTAGTTTATATGTAGGAAATCCTAGCTGAAAGCTATGAAAAAGATATACATTATCTATTAGCTACCATATATACTACTTAGCATGGAGTCCACAACTTTTTACATAAATATAAAATACAAAAGGTCTGCAGAGCTCCTGTCTCAGTCCCTACACACCTTCACTATGCTATGCTGCTGTTAGCCACACATTAATGTAAACTCTTCTAGATTTAAAAGCCTAATAAAAACATGTATAAATCTAATTATATGCATGCAGATTGTTAAAGATTTATAACTCAGTCAAATAAAAATCAGTTTTTACCAAGACACTCAAAGGCTCTCCTATTTTCCACACCAAGTTTCAGATGTCAAGACCCAGCCATTTTGGTTGTATGGTTGCTCGGAAAAGGACACAAGACATTGTTATAATTGGCAAAAGTGTAGATTTTTTTGCAGTCCCGCACAATAAAAAATGCCAAATCAGTTTTGTCCAGCTACTTCAGAAATATTCACATTTGACAGATTCCAAGCTTGGAAAGTTTCAACATTTGTAAAGTTCTGAGCAACAGAACACAGGGTCTCAGAATGGAAACTGTTCTGCAACATTAGCCAGAATGATCATGTATATTAGAGTCCTACACATAGAATGCTCTAAAAATAAAAATAATTATAGTATAATGCCTTGAATTATATCTAAGGAAGGCAGAGCAGCACAGACTGCCTCATCCCCTGCGTTGTAGCGGCATACATTGATTATACAAGGATGCAGTGGGAACAGGGCATAGGTCAGCTGGTAAAAGGGTGGATTCACAGGATCCACCACTCTGTGGTTTGCTGGCCCTCCTGCTATGTCCCACATGGCTGTGCTTGATTAGGAATGCCCAGGACTACTTTATTTGTGGGTAGAAAGTGACTCCCCAGCTAACCTGTGGGCTTGTGAAGGGAAGATGTCTCCTGAATATGTGTTTCATGCTCAGTCCAGCTATCCAAACTGAGCACCAGTTGAGGCCCTAATTATTGAAGTATGTACTTTAGAAAGACGTGAACTTCTATACATCTGTAAAGACGTACTGGAACATTATCACAATGAACGTGAATTCACAGGTTTGGAGACCAGAAGGGATCATTATAGTTATCTAGTCTGATGCCTTGCATAAGAAAGGCCATAGAATTTCACCCAGCAATTCTAGCATTGAGCCCAACAACTTGTGGTCAACCTAAAACATATAGAAAGAGACTTTGTCTTAATTTATAGACTCAGTTTATAGATTCAATTGCTATTAGCCAGGATAGGCAGGGATTGTTATTTGCCAGGGAATGGGAATGATCAACAGGAAGGATAACTTGATGATTACCTGTTCTATTCATTCCTTCTGAAGCACATGGCACTGGCCACTGTTGTAAGACAGGCTACTAGGCTAGATGGAGAATTGGTCTGACTCACTATAACCGTTCTTATGTTATTATTACTCCAGGTGATAGTGAATGCACCACTTTGCCTGTTGAACTTTTCTAATAGTTAACTATCCCCGCTTAAAAATTAATATTTTATTGCCAGATACCCTTTGCACCATTGGATCTTGTGCTTTCTGCTGCTTGAGTGAAGAACCTTATAGCATCTTCTCCCTGTGCAAGTAATTGTAAAATGGCCATTAAACTGCCTTTTCTTAACCCTCTCTTCAATAGACTAAATAGATTGAGCTCCTTTAGTGTCTCATTGCAAGGCATGTTTCCAGACCCTCTCAATTATTCTTATAGCTCATCTCCAAACCCTTTCCAGTTTTTTAATATTATTTGAAAAATGTGTACACCAAGACTGGATACTAATGCAGAATACATAGGTCATATCAGCAGGGCCGGATTAAGACATGCTGAGGCCCTAAACTATATCAAAATTCAGAGGTCCCATACCATAAAATCAAAGAGAAAAAAGTGTATTACATTATAACAGAAAGGGTAATGAAACAATAAATGATAAACCATTATATTTACATATATACATAAGCAAAGATGCATTGAAAAACACCTAAATAAAACCTGGAGGGGTAGCTGTGTTAGTCTGTATATAGCAAAAACAGCAAAAGTTCTGTGGCACCTTGAAAACCAACAAATTTCTTTGGGGATGAGCGTTCATGGGTTACAACCCACTTCATAAGATGCAAGTAGGTGTATGCATCTGATGAAGTGGGTTGCAGTCCACGAAAGATTATTCCCGAAGAAATGTGTAAGTCTTTAAGGAGCCACAGCTCTTTCGCCGTTTTAACTAAATAAAACAGACATCTTGCAAAAAGCCTTATTTGCATTATCAAATACCTTATGACAAATCTTAGTTTTCTCTGACATATTTAGATGCCCCTCATAATGTGAGACCCTAAGCCATGGCTTGCTTGACTTGTGCCTAAATCCGGCACTGCATATCAGTTACTTTCTACTTACTCAGTAGTCCCATTTATGCACCCAGAAATACTGTTTATCAGCATTCATGCTCTTTTTACCATAGTATTACATTGTCTATCAACAGTGATTCCCTAAATCCATTTCAGAGTCACCCTCAACAGAATACCGTCCCCCATCCATGAGTGTGGCCTACATTCTTTGGGTGAAATGCTAGTTCCATTGGATTGAATTGCAAAATTCCCATTCCACTTTTTACTCCTTGACATCTGATCTTGCACTTGGCTGTATTAAAATGCATGTTGTTTGTTTGTGCCCCAATTTCCAAGCAATTATAAACACTCTGTGTTAGCAATCTTCCTTATTATTTACCACCCCACCACTCAGCTGCAAACTTTATTAGCAATCATTTTATATTTTTTCCAGATTACTGATGCTAATAATGATTAGTGTATGACTGGGAACCAGCCCCCACTTGTTGACAGTTCCCCATTATCAATAAAGTATTGTGGTCAGGCAGTAGTTTAAATAGTCAGGAGCAGAAAATACTACAGCTGGGTCAGTAATGTAAAAATAGAATGCAGTTGAAAAACGGTATGATGGCCCTGATTATCGGCCATGTTTGAATTCCACTTGTCGCTGCTGAGGTAGGAGGTAGAAGAGAAATGGCTTTCTACGTGTGGGGGACAAACTTTGTATGTGCACTACATATTTCTTAATTTAAAACTAACGTAGGCTGCTCTTCTCCTGTCATTGCTTTAATCATCCGTTGGTTTGGAATTCACATCTACTCTAATACATAGTACAGAATTTTACGTAAAACAGCCTTTCCTCTCTTGTAGGAAGAAAAACAAACTACCTTTTCCACTGACACAGCACACTGTGGTTTCTATTCACAAATGGTTTTCCTCATATGTAGGGGGTTACATTGCAGATATATTATCAAGTGAGTAATTTACCAAGCATGTGGTTTATCTATGTGATCTCTGTATCATCTGGAAAGTGCCACTGGTTATTCCTTAGGTGTTACACAGGAACAGAGAAACGCATTAACATTGACATGATGAAATTTGTCTAGGAAATGTAACTTGATTCTTCACTCGTGGTTAGGAACTAAAAGCTGTAGTGGTGCATACCATTTTTTCCTTCAGGGGTGCTGAAAAGAAGGAAATCACTAGTATATTAATACTAGATTTGTGCTATTAAACATCATTTTCACAAAATATTGACCCTAAATGTATAACTAACATTTATATCCTTGATCAGTGGTAATTGAATCACCAGTCATAGTAGTTAGCAATAGAAATGACTTACAACACCCTTATATTCTGGTAGATGAGGTTATTTCCCATTTCCCCACCCTGCCCAGCAGAAAACCTATCAGATATTTCTATTTTAAGTACCAACAAGCCTTAAAAGAAAAATGGGAGAGGGATGCTTAATGATATCAATCAGTTAACATTGGCTGTGTCTACCCTTCAAAATTTAGGTCGACTTTAACTAAGTAGACTTAACTAAGTCGACTTTGTTAAGTCGACTTAGTGAGTCTACACCGAAATTTTAAGTTGACTTTGGGGGGAACTTACAAAGTCGACCTAGAGCGTCCACACTGGATGCCTAAGTCGACTTCTAGGGCCTAGGGGGACCTAGGGCAGGTCCACAGGGGCAGGGGGGTACCCCTTGCCCAGTGCCAGGGGGCTCAGCCTTTGCCCCGTTGTACATAGGTAAAATGGGGCAAAGGGGGACAGGGAAGGGCATTGGGCAGGATGGGCAGGGCTCTGCCCTGCCCAGTTGGGGGGCATGACAGGCTCCCCCTGTGCCCCCCCAGCAGGGAGGGCATTGGTGTAGTCCTGAGGAAGCCCTAAGTCGACTTAGGGCTACCCCACGTCTACACTGGCTTAATTCGACTTTAAAAAGTCAAATTAAGCCTTAAATCAACGTAATTCTAGGTTTTATAAAGTCAACTTAATTTTCATTAAGTTGACTTTATTTTCCTTAAGTCGACTTAAGCAAGCTGCTTAAGTTGACTTAAGGAAACTGTAGTGTAGACGCAGGGTAAATTAAGTCGACTTAAGCAAGCTTAAGTCAACTTAATTTACAAGTGTAGACACAGCCATTAGTAGTAAAGACCTACATAGCAGCCATCACCATTCATTTTTGACAGCTCAGTTTCCATTTTAGGGGTCCCGGCACCATTTGATATCTGTTTTATATCAAGATTGGATGGGTCTGTGCTGGCGGCCATTTTGATAACCATTTTATATTGAAAATGTTCAGGTATGTGCTTGTGCATGTGTGTCGTGGTTGTGCTTGGACACATGAGCTCGGGATTGGGCCTCAGGCCCAGAAAAAGGCTGGGGTATCACTGACCATTTTCAGCTAGTGAGGAAAAATGGAGGAAAGGTTAGGGACTACTTAAAGAAATTGGATGTGCACAAGCCCATGGGGCCAAATGAACTGCATCCAGGGGTGCTGAGGGAGTTGGCTGAAGTGATTGCAGAGCAGCTGGCCATTATCTTTGAGAACTCGTGGCAAACAGGGGAGGTCCCGGAGGATTGGAAAAAGGCAAATATAGTACCTATCTTCAAGAAAAGGAAAAAGGAGGATCTGGGGAACTACAGACCAGTCAGCCTCACCTCAATCCCTGGGAAAATCATGGAGCAGGTCCTCAGAGAATCCATCCTGAAACACTTGGAGGAAAATAGAGTGATCAAGAACAGTCAACATGGATTCACCAAGGGCAAATCTTGCCTGACCAACCTGATTTCCTTCTATGATGAGATGACTGGATTAGTGGATGTGGGAAGAGCCATTGATGTGGTATACCTCAACTTTAGCAAGGCTTTTGATACGGTTTCCCACAGCATTCTCGTCGGCAAGTTAAGGAAGAATGGGTTGGATGAGTGGACTGTAAGTTGGATAGAAAACTGGCTACATCAACAGGCTCAGCGGGTAGGAATCAATGGCTCGATGTCTAGTTGGTAATCGGTAATGAGTGGAGTGCCCCAGGGGTCAGTCCTGGGGCCGGTTCTGTTCAACATCTTCATTAATGATCGTGATGATGGAATAGACTGCGTGCTTAGTAAGTTCACGGATGACACCAAGCGGGGGGGGAATGGTAGATAGTCTGGAGGGCAGGGACAGGATCCAGGGAGACTTGGACAAATTGGAACACTGGGCCAAAAGAAACCTCATGAGGTTCAACAAAGACAAGTGTAAAGTCCTGCACTTAGGATGGAAAAATCCCATGCACTGCTACAGGCTGGGGACCGATCGGCTAAGTAGTAGCACTGTAGAAAAGGACCCAGGGGTTATGGTGGACAGGTAGATAACTATGAGCCAACAGTGTGCCCTTGTTGCCAAAAAGGCCAATGGCATATTAGGCTGCATCAGTAGGAGTATTGCCAGCAGATTGAGGGATGTGATAATTCCCCTCTATTCAGCACTGGTCAGTCCGCATCTGGAATATTGTGTCCAGTTTTGGGCTCCCCACTACAGAAAGGATGTGGACAAATTAGGAAGAGTCCAGCGGAGGGCAAAAATGATTAGGGGGCTGGGGCACATGACTTACGAGGAGAGACTGAAGCAACTAGGCTTATTTAGTCTACAGAAGAAAAGACTGAGGGGAGATTTGATAGCAACCTTCAACTACTTGAAGGGTTGCTCCAAAGAGGAGGGAGCTAGGCTGTTTTTGTTGGTAACAGAGGACAGAACAAGGAGCAATGGTTTCAAATTAGAGCTGGGGAGGTCAAGGTTGGATATTAGGAAAAACTTTCTCACTAGGAGGGCAGTGAAGCATTGGAATGGGTTACCTAGTGAGGTGGTAGAATCTCCATCTTTGGAGATATTTAAGGCCCAGTTAGACAAAACCCTGGCTGGGGTGATTTAGTGGGAGGGGTCCTGGTTTTTAGCAGGGGGTTGGACTAGATTACCACATGAGGTCCCTTTCATCCCTATTATTCTATGATTCTATGAAAGCTAGGTCTGAGAGAAAGGAAAAGGGCCTGTGGTAAAAGGTGGTGTGTGAGAGAGTAAAGGGGATTGGAGTAAAGGCTGAGAGAGTAAAGGGGTATGGAGAGAAAGGATCGAAGGCTGTGGAGGAGCTGTTACCAAGTTGGTGGCCGGAAGGGAACTGAGAGCCGGACTGGGGGCGGCATACCTTAGGATCAAGCCCCTCCTTTCTGCTGAACCAATCAGGAGGCAGCTAAAAAAAGACAGCCTTTTTAAAAATGAAGGACGAGCTGGAGAGAGCAAAAGGTTTGGGTCTGTAATGAAGGTTTGATTGGAATCAAGGAGAATGCGAAACGGAATTCAATGTGCTGTGAGAGGGGACTAGTTTGATACGTCTCCTAATGATTATAGACAAGCAAAGGCTAGAAAAGAAGTTTGAATGGCCTAGCCATAGCTAGGAAGAGAGGAAAAGCCACAGCTAGGAAGAGAGGAAAAGGGTGAAAAATGTGATGAAAAATGTAAAAAGATGGTGTAGCTGGAAAAAGCTGTGAGAGGACCAGCTTGATACAGCTGCTAGATTATAGACAAGAAAAGTTTACAAAAGAGGGCTAGCTGGGGAAAAAGAGGGAAAAAAGGCAAAAATAGGTATAAAGCAAAGCCTTCCAGTTAAAACTACTAAAGAGGAGAAGAGAGGCTAGCTTGATACGGCACTAGACAAAATCCAAGCAGAGGCATTGAAGAGAGGAAAAAGTTTAAAGGCAAAGAAAGAGTTAAAACAAGCTGACAGGCTGAATCTGTGTTACACTAGCTGGCAGAAGCAGTTCCTGTTGCAGAGTCCTTTAAAAAAAAAAGGCTAGGTTGATATAAAGAAGGGTCTGTTGGCTTAAAAACAATTAGAGGACAGAGAGAAAAACCTCTTACACAGTGGAAATAATAATAAAAAATGATGAGTTTGATATAAAGAAAACCAGAATCTAAAAGCACACACACAAAAAGGCAAGAGTTGGATTGACTGTGAGTTGGCAAGAGGTCAGCACGGTTCTTTGAGTCAGGCACAGGCAGAGAAAGAGTTAAAGCAGCAGGAAGGGAGCAGATCAGGCATCTGTGTTACCATGGGTGGCAGAAACAGTTCCCACTGCAGAGTTTAAAAAAAAGAAGGAAAAGGCCCTAAATTGAGGTTCATTTGGACTAGCTGGGGAAAAATAAAGATTAAGGATTAGCTTGATATAAAGAAGAGTCTGCTAGTTTAAATCCAAGCAGACTGGAGAGAGGAAACTTTTTACTCCAGCAGGCTGACAGCATGCCTGTGTTTCAAGAAGATTGAGAGCTGTCAAAAATGAGTGGTGATGGATGCTATGTAGGTCTTTACTACTAATGTTAACAAATATAATATAATATAATATAATATAATATAATATAATATAATATAATAAATGTTGGATTTCTGTAAAAATGTGTCTAAAGACCACTGGATGCCTTTAAAATATGGCAATCAACTATAAGGTAGTTTTTTTTAAAATGGGTTGAAGTTCAGAGGCACTCTAACTTTTGGATATCTTCATAACTTTCTAAATTAAACCTCCATACCAGTTGGTGTTCATTTATCAGCAGCAAATTTTATGGCTACAGCGTTTGTATAATTCCAGTTTGTTTGATTTAAAATCTGGCAAAAGTTGTATGGTAAGGAAGATGATTCCCAGACTGGTCCCGAGAAATTACTTCAGTTTGAAGCTCCTGCAATACACAGCTGGAGATCCAAAGATCCGGTAATGCTGTAGTGGAAATTCCCATTTAAATTTTTAATAAATCTCTACCAGTTACTGTTGGCAGCTAGATTTTGGAACAATCCATTGGGGCTGTTATTTGTCTGCTTCTATTGATCCCGTAGTATAAGCTATCAGTAACAGTTAGAAATCAATCAATACCAGCTGAAGATCCAATGGAGTCTACTGGAATTTTCACTAATGCCCTACAATCAATCTTGGGGGATAATCCAAACACTATCGAAAAACAATGAAAAAACTACACATGTCCCCCATTGATATCAGAGACACTAAATAAGACTTTAAGCATCATATAGTTTTAGACCCCCGACCCTACTACCATTGAATTCAATGGTACAATTCCCTTCATCTTCACTAGGAATGGTTTAGGACGTTGGGCCCAGGTCCATGAAAGGATTTTGGTGTCTAACTAACAATACAGATGCCTAAATTGAAAATTTAGGAGCTACTGAGAACCACAAATATCTGCTAAACTGCAGCCTATCTTTGGAGGTGCCTAAATTTCCACTGTTAGGAACACCCAAGGCACCTAAATTTCCCCTCTATGTATGTGCAATGTTGCCTCACTCCTGACAGACAATGCCTATCTCATGTCCAAGGCCCAGTGGGCTCCTCAAACCAAGTAAAACCGGATGTTGTACTTTAAATCTTACCTGTGGGGTCCAATCTGGTAGACTTTTTCAAAGAAGTCCTAACTCCATACAAAGCTAGAGCACTCATCCAAGGTATTGGAAACCCTAATTCAATTCCTTTCTCTGCCAGATAGGAAAAGGGACTTAAACGTGGTCTTCTATGGAATATTCTGATCTAGGTCTCTGTCAATCTCTCCCATTGAAGCTGCTCCATAAATAATAAAATACTTAAATGCCCATTGGGCCAGAGAGAGAGTTAGAATGAATCTATGGTCCAGTAGTTAGGGCTCCCATCTGAGAGGAAGGAAACCTAAGTCCAAATCCTTTCTCCTTCTCAGTTAGAGGGGGGGGAATTGCCACTGGGCTAGAGGTTAAAAGCTGTGTGATGTGGTATTAAGTGAAAAAAAGTTTTACTGAAAAATTTCATTCTACTCTAATAAGGAGACATTCAGCCTAAGGGAGATACAATGACATCTAGGCTATGTCTACACTTAGGGATTTAGATCGACTTAAATAAGTCGATTTTAATAAGTCAACTTTAAATTGACCTTATTAAGTCAACTTAGAGAGTCTATACTAGACTCTCTAAGTCGACAAGTTAGGTCCAAGGAGAGCCAGCCCCTCATGGGGCTGGCTCTCCCCGAGGCAGCAAGCCCCTGACCACTCAGCTCCCTTCTGGTTCGGACCGCTCAGGTCCCAGGCAGATGGGAGCCCTTCTAGCTGGGACCGAGTGGTCCCGGCTAGAAGGAAGCCGGTGGCTCCCCTCTGCCTGGGACCCACGCAGGTCCTGCCAAAAAAGGCAGCTGCCATTTCCTTCTTACTGGGACCCGTGGGGGTCCGGCTAGAAGGGAGCGAGGGCTCCTTTCTGCCAGGACCCCAGAGGTCTAGGCCAGAACAGAGCCCTGCAGCTCTCTTCTGGCTGGGACTGCGCTCCAGCTCCCGGGAAGCCTCCGGAGGCTTCCCAGGAGCTGGAGGGCAGCCGTGCCAGTAATTGCTGGTGCTGAGGGCAGCCGTGCTGGCAATTGACGGCTCTCCAGCTCCCAGGAAGCCTCCAGAAGCTTCCCGGGAGCTGGAGTGCACTCCCAGCCAGAAGGGAGCCGCAGGGCTCCGTTCTGGCCCGGACCTCTGGGGTCCCGGAAAAAAGAAGCCGTCGCTCCCTTCTTGCAGGGACCCACGGGAGTCCTGGAGAGAAGGAAACCCTGCAGTCCCTTCTTGCCAGGACTGCTCGGTCACGGCAGGAGGGAGCACAGGGCTCCCTTCGGCCAGGACCGCTCGGGTCCTGGCTAGGAGGGAGCAGGAGCTCCCCTCCCCCCTTCACCTAAGTCGACTTAGGGTGTCCACACTGCTTAAATCGACTTAAGAAGTCGACTAAAGCCTTAAAGACGACTTTAAAGTAGGTTTTATAAAGTCGACTTTAAATTTCCTTAAGTCAACTTAAGCAGCATCTTAAGTCAACTGAAGGAAACTCCAGTGTGGACGCAAAGTAAATTAAGTCGACTTAAGCCGGCTTAAGTCGACTTAATTTACTAGTGTTGACACACCCCTAGAGCTCACAGTACTCAGGAGGAGCATGTTCACTGCTACACACCTGTAGGACATGCTGCTTACTCCATAAGTCAGAGGAGGGTGGAGCCTTGGCCCTACCTTCTACCCACCGCTGTGGGGGCGTTTGACTCTCCATGTGAGTGGGAGGGAGCAGGGAATTGTACCTGGTCCTTATACAGACTATTCCAGGGATGTAAAAAGCTCCTTGTGCCCTCCCCCCCACTGGGCATACACATAAAGGCTAGGCACAACTTCGCCCCTCATTTTTATTGAATAAAATAGGAATAGAAAATATACAGTTTGGCCCAATTAATGCCCTAGTTAGAGCTGGATGGACAGTCCTGAAATTTCAATGTAAAAATGTTCATCATTCCTGATCCGTTCTAGCTGTGGTAGAAATATGATTGGTTGGAATTTCCTGGCTTTTATCAATAGCTAGCAGGCAACAGTCTTCTTCATAAATGACTTACTAGAATAGAAACACTATTGTTTCCATAGTGCAAGATGCCTCTTTTCACTGTCATAATTCACTGAATGTTTTAGTTCTCATTTTAATCTATTCTTCACTTGATGTACATTCATAAATTCATAGTTAGCATTGCACAAGCATTCCATGGTAAAATTGTTGCACTTGGTTTCCAGTTTTATTAAGGAAGCAAAATTCTCTACTTTTCAGCAAACCTTAGGGAATCCCAGGGTTGATGTAAATTCCAATGTATTTAATTTGGTTACACCCAATGAGTATCTGGATCCTGCTCACTGCAATATTCATCAGTATCCCATGCTGTTCATCCGTGTGGACACTAATCATACTGCCTAAGCAGATGAGCAGCGACTAAAGGAATCTGTGAGCAAGGGTGTAGGAACAGTGGTTAAAGTATAATTTGACGGGCTCCGGAACCCTCCTAATCTCCAGGCCCCCTTCCCGTATTGTCTGGGCCCCCTTCATGCATGTGCGGGCCCAAGCCCAGATAGGCATTTGCAACCACTTCTCAGTACCACATGCATCAGTTATCGCTCCCTAAAAGTATTTATAATTTTATATGGCATTTATGGCTACAGCAATTATTGTCACAAACTAGCAAACACTGCATAACACAAGACCATCAGATCACCCCCTCCCCTGCCTCATTAACTCAAGTATGATGATGAAAGCTCATGCAATAAATACATTTGTTAGTCTTTAAAAGTGCCACAGGACTCCTTGTTTGTTTTGCTGAACTAGACTAACACTGTTACTCATTTGGAACTTATCTACGATATGGTTTCCACTGGTCTTATCCCTGATGGAAACTTTCCTAAAAAATGCTAACATACACAAAGCTATAATGAAGACTTCAAGAGTATATGACTTCTGTAGCATTGCCAATAGCTTGGGTGCTGGTTGAAGTATTTGGAAATATGTTATTTAAACATAGACAGAAAAGGGAAGATGGCATTAAAATCACCATGACTTGTGATTGATAAAATCAGGCCTCAATTTTCCATAGATTCTTCTATCTGAAAAGCTGAAATCACTTTACAAGGGATAATGAACCAAGCTTTGTACCACCTCCTAAAGCAGTGGTTCTTAAACCTTTTGCATTGACGATCCCTTTCACACAGCCAGCCTCAAAGTGTGGTCCCCTGCCAAATTAAAAATACATTTTTTCTTAGGCAACACTATTTTAAATGCTAAATTTATAACCAAACCTTCTGCCTAAAATTAATATATCTTTTCTCACCACTTTGAACTTAAGACTAAACCACATTTTTATGGAATTATTTTTAGACGCAGAGAAGTTATTTTTAAAATTGTTATTGTTTAATACTGGTGGGTGCAAAGAATTTGTATCAATACAGCTTTTCAGAGCAAACTTAGCACCCCATTGCCTCCCTTGCTTCTGCATGGCTATTGGCAGCTCTAGGTGGCTCACAACCCCCGCATAATAACCTTGTGACCCCCTAAGGGGTTGTGACTCCCATTTGAGAGCCCTTGTCTTAAAGGGACAGACTAACCTCATTTTACAGATTAGGAAACTGAGACACAGAGTTGTGAAGCGACTTCGCCCAAAGTCCCACAGCAGTTTCGTGGCAGAGCTAGGACTAAGACCCAGAACTCAAGACTCTCATGCTTTAACCACTGAACACACCATGGATGCCACCAATGTTCCCTCTAAGCTGATGATGCAGCTGAGCAAGTTATGGTATTTGCTGAGCAGCAATTTGTGAGGCATGGTGCCACATGCACAATAGTTTTTTGGCACCGGAAGCAACAGCATGCCTAAGTACCTCAATTCAAAAGAAATGCATAGATGTGTTTTCATTCGAACGTCAATAAAAATGTTAAACTGAAATACTGAAGTTTTATTAATTTACTAAACAAATGTGAGACGATGACACTTGCTGTCGCACCTATCTAGCCTCTACCATCATCTACACCTCACAGTTTGTCGCCTGCCTTTGTCACATTTCCAGCCTACATATACAGAGTCAAGGTCAACCTCATGATAGAAGGTTCAGAAATTCTATTAGCAAACATCCATAAAGCTCTAAATACACAAATGGTGATTTTCAAAGGCTTATACCTTGACCAAATCTGGACGTGTTTTCATGGGGACCTTTCTGTCCCCCGAACTATTACTCTATCAGTTTTACCATGGAGGCACTAGAGTTCTTCAAGGAAAAGACATTTAACATTAGCAAAATTGGCTATTTTTCACAAAGCTCGCTCTTGGAAAGGGTTGAGCCACTTTTATTAAAACTTAAAAAATTGAGCTTGAGGCAGAGAGTGAGCAGCCCACATGGGAATGTTAATTCTTATAAACAACTAAGAATAGTGGGCTTCTAAACTATTAGGGAGTCAGGTGTTATTCTTCCTATAGAGAATACATGATACAGTAGTATAAGTATTCTATCATCATGAGTCTGAGGAAGCAATTCATGAGGGACAAAAGGAGTTATGCAGATCATCCTCAACTTATGCCAACTACAATCCATCATATACTCTGTATATGATACTTATATTACATGAAAAAGTTATTGTAGGAATGCTTTAGAGACTTAAAAAACATTTATTGCAAATATTTTTCAAACTCTCACTATAACAGCAGGTGTATTAGTTACCATGAGTTCATTGTTTCTTGGGTCAGAGGAAGACACAAAACCCTCTAAAAGTTGCATGAGACAGCTTGTCTATGCATATAAAAGTCAGATCCATTGTTCTGGGCCCCTCCAAGGGTAGAGGTGAGCATTGGATCCCACAGAAAGGTGGAAAGCTCTGCAAGGCTACAACACATTGGATCATTAATGTGCTATGTTCGTTCCTCTGCTCCAGGACTGAACATAGCTTGAGAGGGGAAACAAGTAAATATTTTTTTCAAGTTGGTTTTATATTACATGTTACAATTCAGTAGGGACAGAGTTGGGTTGCCTGGGGCCTCATATTTGATTGAAGGAAAGGAAACTGAGGATTCCCACTGGGATGTACTTCACTGAATTACTTTTTGGCTCTGTCTACACTACAAACAGATATGAATGCAAAACAAACTGCTTGAGCCCCACCAACTCTTTCCTCACAAATGAAGCACAGCCTCAAATCCACATCACCCCAACCTCGTCCACTAGTGCCCACATCAGACCCCTCTTTCCCCATGTCCTCCTGAGCCCCCATCCACATTACCTAAGCTCCCTGCCCCCAAACCCCCACTCCAGCCCTCCTAACCCCCCAGCCCCCTGCTTCCCCAATCTTCACTCCACCCCCTTCAGCCTCCTCTAACTCTAGCCCCCACTCCAGTCCCCCAACTTCCTCCATCCCTCCCCAGCCCCCCACCCAGTCCCCACTCCAGCCATCCATAGTCCTCTCCACTGCTACCAAGCCCCCACCAGCCCCCCCCATCCCGACCCCTTGCTCCAGTCATCCATAGTCCCCTCCACCACTACCCAGCCCCCACCCAGTCTCCTTGTCCCCATGCCCCCTTCACCCCTCCCCAGGCCTCTAACTCCATCCATCCCTCCCACCTCAGCCCCCCCACCCAGTCCCCACTCCAGCCGTCCATAGTCCCCTCCACCACTACCCAGCCCACACCAGCCCCTACCCAGTCTCCTTGTCCCCATGCCCCCTCCACTCCTCCCCAGGCCTCCAATGCCATCCATCCCTCCCCAGCCCCCCCACATCCTGACCCCTTGCTCCAGACATCCATAGTCCCCTCCACGGCTACCCAGCCCCCCACCCTGACCCCTTGATCCAGTGACTCACGAGTCCCATTCCCACCCCCGGTCTCCGCATTGCCCCTTACCTTAACCCCTGCCTACAAAGGCCCGGGACCAGCCTGCAGCAGCGGAGCACAGCAGCCGGCAGAGGAGCCAGATCAGGCCATGCTGCCAGCCGCCGCCCTCTGCTCCTGCCGCTGTCGCACACCGGCCCCTCGGGCCTGATCCTGCCCCTCTGCTGCCACTACGCACCACCACCACAAGCAGGCAGCATGGCTGGATCAGGCTCGAGGGGCCCCTTCCCCATCCTCTGCCCCCGCAGCCTCTTTCCCGGCTCCACTGCCCACCGCCTCCCCCCAGCCCCTTCCCAGCCCCTTTACCTGGCCGGAGGCTTGGAGCTGCAGCGACGGCCGGCAGAGCCGCTCCTGGGCCAGGCCACTCCC
>ML685797.1:20263890-20279859 GCA_007922175.1 Pelusios castaneus
TGACCTCGGTAGTATGCAAGGTCTTGGAGAAAATTTTGAAGGAGAAAGTACTTAAGGCTGTAGAGGATAATGGTAACTGTGATAAAATACAACATGGCTTTACAAAAAGGAGATCATGCCAGACCAATTTGATGTCCTTTTTTGAAAGGATAACAGATTTTTTAGATAAAGGGAATGCGGTGGACCTAATTTACTTAGATTTCAGCAAGGCATTTGATACAGTTCCACATAGGGAGTTATTAATTAAGTTACAGAAGATGGAGATTAATGTGAATATAGTAAGGTGGATAAGGAACTGGTTAAAAGGGAGACTACAGTGGGTCATACTGAACAGGGAACTGTCAAGCTGGAGGGAGGTTACCAGTGGAGTCCCTCAGGGATCTGTCTTGGGACTGATCTTGTTCAATCTTTTTGTTACTGACCTTGGCACAAAAAGCGGGAATGCGCTAATAAAGTTTGCGGATGACACCAAGTTGGGAGGTATTGCCGATACGGAGAAGGATCAAGATACCATACAGAAAGATCTGGATGACCTTGTAAACGAGTACCAGGAACAGGATGAAATTTAATAATGGGAAGTGCAAGGTCATGCATTTAGGGACAAACAACAAGCATTTTTCCTATAAGTTGGGGACGCATCAGTTGGAACGGATTGAGGAGGAGAAAGATCTGGGAGTACTGGTTGATCATAGGATGACTATGAGCTGCCAATGTGATGTGGCTGTGAAAAAAACTAATGCGGTTCTAGGATGTATCAGGAGAGGTATTTCAAGTAGAGACAGGGAGGTGTTAGTGCTGCTGTACAAGGCACTGGTGAGACCCCATCTGGAATATTGTGTGCAGTTCTGGTCCCCGATGTTTAAAAAGGATGAATTCAAATTGGAACAGGTGCAGAGAAGGGCTACAGGGATGGTCTGTGGAGTGGAAAACCTGCCCTATGAGTGGAGACTCAAGAAGCTTGGCTTGTTTAACCTAACCAAAAGACGGTTGACGGGGGATATGATTGCTCTCTATAAATACATCAGAGGGATTAATATCAGGGAGGGAGAGGAATTATTTGAGTACAGCACCAATGTGGACACCAGAAGAAATGGTTATAAACTGTCCATCAAGAAATTTAGGCTTGAAATTAGAAGCAGGTTTCTAACCATTAGAGAAGTAAAGTTCTGGAATAGCCTTCCAAGGGGAGTTGTGGGGGCAAAAACCATAACTGCTTTCAAAACTGAGCGTGATAAATTTATGGAGGGGATGGTATGATTAGCCTATTTTGGAAATTGACTGATATTTGGCTACGACTTAAGCAGGCTTAAGTCGACTTAATTTACTCTGTTTCCAGACTGGAGTTTCCTTAAGTCAATTTAAACACTAGTTCAAATTAAAACAAGGTGTTATTAACCTTTAAATTTCCCTTAAATTTTCCTTTTCCTTAATTCGACTTAAGGAGCAGCTTAAGTCGAATTAAGAAAAGGCCAGTGTAGAAGCGGAATAAATTAGGTTGACTTAAGCTTCCTTAAGTTGACTTAATTTGTAAGTGTAGACGCACCCATGGTGCTTAGGTAATTCTGGACTTGTGCAGCATACAGAGTGCTCTGGAGAGTTCTCAGAAATGGATGCACCAGCCCTTTATTCACCGTAGCTGGGACACCACATCGACCCAGGCAATAGGTAGAGATTGGTATGTAGAGCCAGTGTTCACCTGGGAATATAAAGGGGAATTCTTTTTACATTGCAATATTGCTTTTTGGCCATGGGACGAGCTAAAATGGGTACCTTGCGCTTTACCTGCCTTACATGTGGTCTTCAGCCCAGCATTCATTCTTGCTGAGTGGCTGTTGCAGATTAGAAAGCCAAAAAAAAGACTTGGTATGACATGTTCAATAACACAATGAACTCTTCTGTGGAGGCTGACCCAAGGCTAAGGGCCTGGAGGATTTCATTGTCTGAAACACTGAACATGGACATGAAGAACAGGAAAACAGCTCTGATGCATGAGCATGAAACACAGGACATGGTGATGTGTATAATGAGGGATCAATCAGTCATATTGAGGCATTTGGTTGAGCTCCAGAAAAAGCAGGGGCAGGATAGAGTCCCTCTGCAGCCCCTGCACAATGCTCAGCAACAAGAACACTTTTTCCAAGCCTTTTCTACTAAGTGTCCTAGAAGGAGGTTCAGCAGGGTGCAGTATGCGCTCCACTTGATACTGGTTGAGAGGAGCAGGAAGAGGTGACAGCCTCTGTAAGAACTGGGAATGCAGGGTCTTTGCTGTTTCCAAGGACAACCAAGGTTCTGTATCTCCTCCCAGCCCCATGAGAATGCTTGCTAACTGTTGCATTATTTTCCTTTCCCTCCTTGGTGAGCTCTCATTGTTGCAATGGTATCTGGCTGCTCAAAGTTTGCAACCAGCCTATCTGCCTTCATGACCTAACCTAACGTGAACTTCTCCCTCTTTGTCTCACAGACATTATGGAACACACAGCAGGCAGAGATAACTATTGGGTTGTTGCCTTCACTCAGATCTAACATAGTAAGCAAACTGTGCAGTGTGCCTTTAAACATCCAAAGGCACATTCCATCACCCTTCTGCACCTCCTGAGCTATCATTGAACTACTTATTGTTGTCCAGGTGACTGGTGTATGGCTTCATTAGCAAGGGGAGTGAGGGGCAGGCAAGATCTCCCAGGATCACTATTGGCATTTCAACATCATCAATAGTTACTTTTTGATCAGGGAAGAAAGTCCCTGCTTGCATCTTTTGGAACAGACCTGAGCGCCTAAAGATGCTCACATCATGCACCTTTCCAGACCACCCCACTTTGTTGTTGGTGAAGCATCCCCTGTGATCCACAAAGGCCTGCAACACTATGGAAAAGTCTCTCTTTTCATTTATGTACTCTGTGGCAAGCTGGTCCAGAGTTAAGGTAGGGATATGTGTGCCATCTATTACCCCACCACAGTTTGGGAACCCCATTGCAGCAAATCTGTCCACTATGTCCTGTACGTTTCCCAAAGTCAGTATCTTACTTAGCAGAAATCTATTAATGGACCTGCACACTTGTATCACAGCAGCTCCAACGGTGGATTTACTGACTCCGAATTAGTTCCCAACTGACTGGTAGCAGACTGGGGTTGCTAGCATCCATAGACTGATGGTCATTCACTTCTCCACTGTCAGAGCCGGCCTCGTGAGTATTCATGTGCTTCTGGGATGGGGACAGCTCTGCACAGAAAAGTGACCTTATGTATCCAAAAGTTCTGCAGTCACTACTTATCATCCCAGGTCTTCATAATGATGCAATCCCACCCGTCAGTGCTTGTTTCCCAGGACGAGAAGTGGCGCTCCACCCAGTGCAGCTGCTGTGTGATATTGTTTTGTCCTGTGTCCTGTAGCATAAGTAGGATAAGTCATGAGGTGTTTGTGATGCTCACATTGGCTATGTCTACTCTTGTAAATTTAGGTCGACTTAGCATTTCTACACCTAAATTTTAAGTCGACTTAGGAGGGAACTTACAAAGTCGACCTAGAGCATCCACACTGGACACCTAGGTTGACTTCTAGGGACTAAGGGGACCTAGGGCAGGTCCACGGTGGCAGGGGGGGCACCCCTTGCCAAGTGCCAGGTGGCTCAGCCTTTGCCCCATTGTACCTTGGTACAATGGGGCAAAGGAGGACAGGGACCCTGGCAGGGTATAGGGGCAGGGAGGGCAGTGGGGGAGTCCTGGAGTAGCCCTAAGTCGACTTAGGGCTACTCCAGATCTACACTGGCTTAAGTCGACTTTAAAAAGTCGACTTAAGCCTAAAGTTGAACTAAATGTAGGTTTAATAAAGTCAACTTAATTTTCACTAAGTCGACTTTATTTTCCTTAAGTCAACTTAAGCAAGTTGCTTAAGTCGACTTAAGGAAACTGTAGTGTAGACGCAGAGTAAATTAAGTCGACTTAAGCAAGCTTAAATTGACTTAATTTACAAGTGTAGACGCACCCATTGATAGTGCAGAGCTGAGCAGGCTCCATGCCTCTATGGCAATGGCATATGCGTGGTAGACTGAAGGCTTTTGAAAACTGGTGTGAAAACCTGTTCACCAGCTTGTTTGGGTTAAAAAAAGGGGGTGAAGGTCGGGCAATGAGGACGTTGCATCATGGGAGGAGAAAGACCCTCCCAAAAGTTGCTGCAGCTAGTTGTACTGTGGGATAGCTGCCCATGGTGCACTGCTTTGCTTATCGATGCAAGCATGGCTTGTGGAGATGCAGTCCCCAGACACAATGAGTGTGGTGTGATCATGCTTCTCCAACTTCATTAATTCAGTGGGTGAATGTCACCTGAAAGTAAAATGACTTCCCTTTGCAGTGTAGACATACTCTTAGTTTCACAGGGAATTCCTGGCAAGGTAACACTGAGGTGGACGAGACCAGTGATGCATTTGAAACTCCCTTATAGAATAGCCATACATCACATGGTTTGAGAATTGACACTTGGGTTGCAAGGGAAGACGAATGGGCTTATAGTTAAGGAGCAGGACTAGTTATCAAAATTCCTGGATCTAACACACACTTCCTATGTGACCTTGTGCAAGTCAGTCTTTCTCTTCCTCACTTTTCTCATTTTTAAAATGGGAATAATGATGCTGAAGTATCTATCATTAAGCTGAATCAATTAATTTTTTCCATGTGTGTAGAAATCCTCTGATGAAAGTCAATATACAAGTGTTGCACTATCATTAGTATCTTTTTAGATTTATGGTTATTTTACATAGCACAGATCACCTCATTGCAGTGGTTTGTAATCTTTTCAGATTGGAGACCCTTTATTTAAAATGAAAAAATGTTATTACTTATGTTTATTATAAAAAGAAAAGGAAAAATGTACCAGTGATAACAACAATAAGGCTACATAATTTGTGTGTTTGTGTGTGAGTGCATGATTTGAGGGGTCGTCAATGAATATTTGATCTTGAAAGGTAAACTGTGCAGTACACAGGGAAAGAGCTTTTCTTTGCTTCAGATGGTAATAAATGTTCAATGCCTCACGACCTCCCTGGGAATCATGACTGACCAATTGAGAAATAGTGCACTGGTGCAAAATGACAGGACTGCATACAGTTCCAGCACTATTCACATAAAATAACAATAGTACTAAGAGAAAGTCGACTGAAGTAAATGTGTCAGCATTCAGCATCTGACTTTTCCCCACTCTTTGTCTTGTCTATTTAGGGTGTAAACTCATCAAGGCATTGATTATCTCTTACTATATACATGTCTAGCAGCATGAGACACTTATCTCAGCTGGGGACTCTAGGGGTGCGTCTACACTGGTAAATTAAGTCGATTTAAGGAGGCTTAAGTCGACTTAATTTACTCTGCGTCTACACTTGTCTTTCATTAAGTGACTTAAGGAAAAACTAAGTCGACTTATTAAGACCTGCTTTTAGGTCGACTTATTGCTTAAGTCGACTTTATTAAGTTGACTTAAGCCAGTGTAGACGCAGATTAGCCCTAAATTGACTTAAATGGCCTCCAGAGCTCCCTCCCTCTCTCCCTGACCTCCCTCCCAGAGTTCCTGGCACAGGAAACACGCCCTAGCCAATCACGGGGCAGGACACAGCCCTGCCATCCCTGAAGTTCAGACCTGGCCGCAGGCCGGCCCCTTCCTGTAGCCACCAGGAAATCCTGGCTCTGACAGCCAGCTGGGGGGATGAGGCACTGGCCCCCAGGCTGCAGGCAGCCAGCTCAGTAGGGAGGTTTATGCCTCCATTTCCCAGGCCCTGGCTGCCAAGGGCTACACCCGGGACACCAGCAGGTTTGGGTGAAAATAAAGGACCTGAGGCAGGGCTACCAGAGAGACGAGCCTCAGGACGGGAGCAGCCCCCACAACCACCTGCTGCTACTATCCAGAGCTGCACGGCTTCCTGGGGCTGGAGATTGGCAGCCTCCCGGCACACACAGTCAACTCTGCCGAGCCTCCCTCCCCCGATGACGGCTGGGAAGAGGGCTCAGTGGACGAGACTGTGGTGCCGGAGGAAGGGGAGACCAGCCAGCAGCAGGAGCCGGAGGTGCCTCTGGAGCCACCTGCCAGCCCGGAGCTGATCCCTGCCCCAACGGCCGACGTAGACTCCCATCAGGAGGGAGAGGAGCAGGTTCCCCCTGCCGGGAAGACCCAGGCGAGGGGCCAGCGCCACGGACACCTGCTGCACCTCCTGGGGAGTGCTCCCCCCTCTCTCCCTCCCCCTTGAGGCCAGGGCCGGGCATGCCTGTGGGACAGGGACTACAGGGGGACATAGCCCAGGGACAGACAGGGTTGGGGGTGGGGAAGGCGTTCCCACAGGGGCAGAAGGGCTGGGGGCTGTGTGGCAGCAGGGGGGGGGGGGAAACCCGGAGGCGAGCGATGCAGTGGTGTGTCAGGAGATGGGGTAGGGGGACCATCGGCTGGAGCACCAAGCCCAGACAACATGAACATGACACCGCAGGGACGTGGCCTAGGGGGAGACCCACCGAGGCAGGGCTGCCTGCTGCTCACCACCATGGGTGCTGCACCCGACCTGGGCAGCACAGCACACCGGCGTGTGCCAAGGAGTCTCTATCCCAAAGGACAGGGACTGGGAAGCTGGAAGATGGTCAGGGGACAGCAGCTGCTCTCAGGCTCCACCAGGGCCTGCAGGACCATGGAGTAGAACCCCTTGCAATTGATGTAGTCCCTGAAACGGTGTTCCGGGGCTCGGATGGGGATGTGGGTGGTGTCCACAATGCCCCCACAGTTGGGAAAGCCGAGCCCAGCAAGGCTATCAAGGAATTCAGGCAGGTTGTCCAGAGTGATGAGTCGGGCTAGCCAGACGCAGTTGATTGCCCTGCACACCTGCATGACAGCAGTCCCCATGGTGGCCTTCCCGATGTCGAACTGCTGGCCCACGGAGCAGTAGGAGTCCGGGGTTGCCAGCTTCCATACTGCGAAAGCCACTCGCTTGTTGATGGGCAGGACGGGTCGAAGCTGGGGGTCCATGTGCTGCAGAACTGGGGTGAGCTCGCGGACCAGCTTGAGGAAGGTCCACTTGCTCATCCTGAAGTTCTGCAGCCACAGGTCATCGTCCCAGGTAGTGAAGACGATTTGCTCCCACCAGTCAGTGCTCGCTGCATGTGCCCAGAGGCGACAAGGCATGGAGCACACTTCTGTGAGTTCAGCAGCTTGCTGGGGCAGCAAGGTGGGGGGCAGACAGGCGTCTGCCTCCATGCTGGCGGCTTGCCAGAGAAGCCTGCTCCAAAACACAAGCAGCCTCAGCAGTAGCTGGCAAGTGTCACGCAGCTGCCTGACAAATTGCAGGAGAAGAGCCCGGTCCCTGACCTGCTCAGCCTCCATGTTGCCAGGCACACTGAGGAAAGTGCTGAGCTCAATTCCTCTTTTATGGGAGTAGCCGGGGGAGGGGGAGCTCTTCTTAGGTGCCACATGCCACACTTCCCAGCATGCACCACTCCTAGGTCCACCTATCCCCTGCCAGTTGACTTAAGCATCCAGTGTAGATGCTCTAGGTTGATTTAGCAAGGTCAACTTTAAGTCGCCTTAAATTTATAGAGTAGACATGCTAAGTCGACTTAACAAGGTCGACTTAAAGTCGACTTTGTTAAGTCGACTTAGCAAAGTTGATTTATTTGAACAAGTGTAGACATAGCCTAGGTGCTAACATAATACAAATCATAAAAAACAAGAATGATAATGTTCCTGTGACTGTGGTGCCTGGGAATGAGAGAGGGGTTTTGGACACTGATCATTATAATTTGGGTTTTGGTTGGCTATTTGGTCATTGGTTTTCATGTTACAGCTACACACCAGCCTCCAGTAAGCGTGACAGCTGGAACATCATCACAGAAGAGAATATGTGAACAAACTCGAAATACTACACCTTGATCTGAAGTCCAGCAAGATGCTTCCCCAGTGACCCTTCAGAACAAAACAAAAGCCCTCCTTATTGTTTCAGAGCTCTCAGGCCACCTTCTATTTAACAGCATCTCCCTTACTTTCCATGTATTTGAAAGTAACCCCTCTCTTTCTCCTTCAGGTTTCTAAGTTATTTCTTGTTTGGGTTGGAATTAGCTAAACTCAAGGATAAATCCTGCTCCAGTGGCCAGGTAGGGTCTCCTACTAGATGAACCTGTACAGTTCTACTGTTCAGGGAGTGGGGGACATGAATAGCTCCCCACCTCTGTATAACATACAGTTCAGCTCCATGGATGGGATGGGCAGAACAAGGTGCAACACGTATCCTATCCCACCATCTTTACTTCATGATGGGGCATATGAGATTGGGCATGTGTAGCACTGAGTCTTTTCAGAGAGGTGGTGCCACTACAGCTGTGGAATGGCTCTGCAGTCACTCACTGGCGTCAGGTTGGAGTCACTGGCATCAGGTTGGAGTCACTGGAGTCAGGTTGGCGTCCTTCTTTCTTTAAAATAAGGGTTCTGTGGTAACACGTGCTAATGAAGAGCACCCATAGGTGTAGTTGATAGAGGAGCATAAGCTAGAAACAAATAAAACAAAACAGGTGAGAATTTTCTTATTTACTTTAGGTAAGTTTTTGTCTTTAAAACTAATGTCTAGCTTACTGTTTGCACCTAAGATTACAGTGAGAGTTGGAAACTTGGAGAGCTGCACTAGGTCCCATGAAAAATATTATTAGAAGGAAAAGAAAGCCGATGATATATCATATAAAAGACATTCAAACTTGGAGAAAGTCATGGTACTAAAAAGTTGGTGACGTTTTATAGTGAGTTGACAGCAATGCTCAATTATAGGGGAGTTCTGTGAATACCATTATTTCAACCCAAGGAATATCAAAGAAGCTTATCCTACTTGGCAGTATTGGAGGGGCTCTGAAAGATATTAACAATGATCAGTGAAAAAATGCTGTTGAAAAGTCCAGGCCATGGAACTTTTTAATTCAATATTTTTAATATAGTATCATAGTAATGTAGGGCCGGAAGGGAACTTGAGAAGCAATCAAGTCCAGCACCCTGCATTGAGACAGGACAAAATAAATCTAGACTACCCTGACAGGTGTTTGTTTAACCTGGTTTTAAAAACCACTAATGATCAGAACTCCACAACTTCCCTTGATAAGTTAGGCTATGTCTACACTGAGAAATTTAGGTCGACTTTACTAAGTCAACTTTAAGTCGATCTTATTAAGTCGACTTAGAGAGCCCACACAGGACTCTTAAGTCGACTTGAACATGGCCTTACTAAGTCGATTTAGAGAGTCTACACTAGACTCTCTAAGTTGACTAGTTAGGGCCAGGGTTAGGGAGGCTCCTTTGGAGCCTTGGCTATGGGGGCTCGTCCTGGGGAGAGCCAGCCCTGCACGGTGGTCCGGGGGAAAGGGAGCATGGAGCTGCCTTCTGGCCCGGACTGATCAGTTCCCTTCTCTCCGGGACCCCAGCGGTCCTGGTGGTCCCAGCTAGAAGGGAGCCCCGTGGCTCCTTTCTGCCTGGGACCCAAGCGGTCCCATGGCTTCCTTCTTGCCGGGACTCACGGGACCAGCTCCTTTCTGGCTGGGACTGTGCTCCAGCTGCTAGGGAGCCCCCGTGCCGCCAATTATTAAGTTCACTTAAGCCAGTGGAGATGCAGAGTAGTGCTTAGGTGGACCTTTTTAAGTCAACTAAAAACATTAAGTCAACTTAATAAGGTCAAAAAGGTGCCACGTCTACACTTGAAAAGTTAAGTCGACTATCGTTAAGTCGATTTAATAAGGTCAACTTTAAGTCAACTTAAAGTCAACCTTATTAAGTCGACTTCATAAAGTTGACCTAACTTTTCAAGTGTAGACATAGCCCATGATTGTTTGGCTCTGATTGCCCTCCTGAAAATTGGTTTTGTAAGAAATGGTCCTAAGATTATGGGCGGGGGTAAGGGGGCAGTGCGGGGGCAGAAGGTGGAAGAAGTGTTCCTAGAGAAAATATATGGGCATCTCTTCCTGGATCCCTAACACCCAGAACAACTTTATGTCGATGAACTTGTGGTGGAGGGACCCAAGCAACCATCCATGGCAGGGAAATAACACTCACTGTGTATTTCAGGCAGGTATTGTAAATTTGCATCATCTCCTTAGGTGACCATGGGTGGTATTATTCTCCTCAGGGTAACAGTCAGAAAGGGAGGATTTGCTGCAAGTATCTTTGTATAGGCCTGACCTTTATGCTGCTATGCTCTGTTCCTGAATGAGGCCTGCACAATTAATAACAGAGTAGTGGGGGGAAAGTGTCCTGTTGCTTTGGAAGAAATAAGGCTGCCCTCCCCAGAAACCTTCAAAAGACTGCAGAGTACTTACATGAAAGTTTCCAGGAGATATCCATGCAGGATTCTTGGGCCATCCCCATGTGCATAAATTGTCTTTTCCAGGGGCAATCCTATGATTAAATACTTAACAATGAAACCCATCCCCAACACCCACACAGTCTTTTTTTTTTCTTTACCTGGACTAGGGTTGTAACCACAGAAATGTAATTTGCAGTATATACTAAACAGGTGTGCCTTCCCCAGCATCTCGCTCAATAACACTGTCCTGTGTTCAGCTGGGCTGCCCTGAGTAACAAAGAGCTCCTGGCTTTCCGGGAGAATGGGTACCCCACTTGCCTGCCCCCCATTCTCCTCATCCACAGACTCCTTCCCATTCATCCTAGCCTTGAATTCCCCAGTGGTATCTACGCTGGGTGGGGGCACAGTGGTGGGGGTCACCCCCGAGAATCGCATGCAGCTCCTCATAAAAGCAGCATGTCTTTGGTGACAAGCCAGAGTGATTGTTTGCCTTCCTTGTTTTTTGAAATGCCTGCCTCAGTGCTCATTTTAATGTGCCCCTTCTGCAACATGCCATGTGATATCTTCTCCTCACCAGATTTCTTTTGGTGGATCAGAGATGAGCCGGAACAGACTTTTCTCCCCATAGACCAATGAGCTCCAAGACCTCAGGTCAACTCCAGGCTGAAGTTTGGGGTGTGCAGTTGCCATGATCAGTTCTGCTGGCAAGCTGTTGACCACATGGGAAATGGGAATTCAAAGTTTCCCAGGGCTTGAGGGGAGGAACTGTTTCCTGTGTCCATGGCTGTGGTGCAACAGAGTGCAAATGTCTAGAGAGGTCACAGCAGAGCATTGTGGGATACCTCCCAGTGATCAATGATGTTGATTTATGCAACGCTTTGCCTACACTGCTGCACTACACTTTCAAACAATCCAATTCAACTTCAACATGGGAAGCAAAAGAAAATTGGCACCTGTCTCAGTCTTGTTTTCCTAGAGGGACATCTAAAGTTTCAGCATAAATATAAAATGGCTTTTTTTACTCGTATGATGTAAAACAGCAGACAGTTCTGGCCACAGGCTATATTTTGTAATGCCATTTTATAATTATTTTGCTGCGTGTTTTAATGAACATTTTCTAGAAAATGTTCAATTGTTAAATGACTTGTTTTTGCTGCAGTACTTCTTTCTCAAATACTGATTCCTATTTTGCAGGTCTATGATGCCATTATTCCAAGGCTACCCATTTGTTTCACAAATGTGGATTGATTGACTGATTGACTGATTGATTGATTAAGCCTGGCACCATATCTGGGGCTATTATTTCACTCATTTTACAGATGAGATGAGTGAGAAGAAGTTTGTGCTTTGCTGAAATCAGGCAGAGAATCAGTGGAAGAGCCAGGAATAAAACCACAGGTGCCTGTCTCCTATTCCTGAGCTGTAACTGCTAGACACTACTGCCTCCTTTTCTGGCAGGTAGATTTAGTAAACACAGTATATGAAAATTATTTTCACAGATAATCTGATTTGCATGTCACTTTGAAGGACCTAAACTACACAGACCTAAACTACACCTCTGCACCAGAAAACCACTCAGCTCTGGAGAATTTTGGCCCTGGATCCTTGAATAGCCCCCAAGAATGAATTTACACTAGAGAAGTGAATTAGCTGGAGAGTGCCAATCTAAATACCAATAGCACAGAATGCCGACACTGGCCATGCTGTTTTGGCTGCACCACATAAATTGTTGTTGAAGATGCTAGGTAACTTAGGACTAGATCCACAAAGACTTAGGTGCTGCAATTCTCAGCATTGTGACTCCCAGCTTTTAGAGGCCTTGCCACCCAGTGGAATCCATAGCCCCAAGTCAGATGCCTAGATTCCCTGTACAATTATGGGGAGAGATAGCCAACTAAAAATGGCATCCACAAAAGCCAGCCTGCTGAGCTAGCTAATAAGAAATGTTGAGGAGAGGAGAGTGGCCTAAGCCTCACCTGTCAATGGGACTTAGGCACTTAGGTCTGGCCCAGAGGGAGGGGCCTGGCTCGTCTTGGGATTCTCAGCTGTGAACTCTCTCAGAGTTAGGTGCCTAAGTAAAGAGGGCACTCATCTGGGAGGTGAGACCCCCAGATTTCAATCCCTCTTCTCCCATCCTCCCATTCTCCAACCCAGAATTTCCACATAGCTCTCTTCCAGGCAGGAGGCCAGGCTGGCTCCACTGCAGTGGGGGAGTGGGCCATGGGTTTTTCTATTCCATTCGGGTTCTTACATTGTCCCAATCACCGTGTGTCTGAGTTTCTATGGCATGCAGACATATTCAGGCCACTGGTTTACCTGAGCATGTGCTGTGACTGGTATAATTCTCCAGAATGGGAAGAACTCCTGACCCTATCCAAAGCAATCGTAATTTGTGTCCCTTGTGCATGCCCTCCACGATCTCCCCTTAGTAAAGAAGTCACAGTGATTTCATTATTTCTCTTTCCACCTGGTTGCCATTCCTTGTCCCCAAATGTACTCTTATTTATACTTGACAGTCCATACTAAAATAAAAGAGGGAGAGTTAAGACTGTATTTTAGTGGAAGGATTCAGGGGCAGGCCCCAAGTGGGTAGAAAGAGGAAGTTGTTCCAAAAGAGGAAAGATGGAAATCCATTATAAAATAAAGGACTAAAAATTTGGAGAAAGTATTTGGTTTCAGAGATCTGAAATGCTTTGTTCATAGTTTTCTTTGATATTATGATGTGCTTAAATATAATTATCTAGTAAAGACACTGGTCTTTCTGATAGCACAACCACCTGTGATACTTAAACACAGTGGATGAAAGCCAATCTTTCCTCTTGAAGTCAATGACAAAACTCCCATTGACTTCAGTGGGGCCAGGACGTAACCCAAAATATTTGGATAAACTACATTCTGACAGAAGGTGTATGTTATTGGGCCAGATGTTTCTTGTTTAATATATTGCTGTGGCAGCTATGCTTATATTCTGGTTTGCCTGGCACCTGCAAAAGCTAAGATCGCCTTGTAAAATGGCATTACAGGGCTGCCCCCTAGTGGAATAAGAAGGTATATTTACTGAGCAAGGACTTTTAGTTTGTGGTGCCAAAATTTATAAACTGGTGTAATTTTTGGTGGGTGATAGTATCTCTGTTGATTTTGTCTGGAATAATTTTCAGGTATATCTAATCCATGCTAAACTTAAGTGCTTCCATCTTAGTCAGATAGCTCATATTCTTAGGTTTTTAACAGATATTACGAGACTGAAGTAAACTCTCATAATCTAGTAACTTCAGTGTTCCTGTCTTCATCATCCAGCATTTCGCTCCTTCTTTTTAATCTTATCATTTTAACCTAGGTAATGCATCCTATCATTGGGTGTTTAAAATTATACTCTGTCTTTAGATTTCTCTAGCAGTGTAAAGAAAGAATGAAGTGAAAATGTTGAGGGTACTGAAAAGTAAAGATTGAGCATTGAGAAGTTTTCAATCATCCATTGACCAATGACATGAGAGATACTAAAGGCTTTTTTCAAAGCTGTTTTCTCATGTGAATCCATCTGATTTCCTATCTCTGGCTATGTCTACACTTGAAAAGTTAGGTCAACTTTATGAAGTCGACTTTATAAGGTCGACTTTAAATCGACTTAAAGTGGACCTTATTAAGTCGACTTAACAAAAGTTGACTTAACTTTTCTAGTGTAGACCTGGCCCCTTTTTGACCTTATTAAGTCAACTTAACATTTTAAGTCGACTTAATAAGCACCACCAAGGCACTAATCCCCATCTCCACTGGCTTAAGTCGACTTAATAAAGTCGATTTAAGCGCTAATTTGAATGAAAATGAGGTGCTATCAATTTGAACTAACTTTTCCTTCATTCGACTTAAGGAGCAGCTTAAGTCGATTTAAGGAAAGCCCAGTGTAGACGCGGAGTATTTTAAGTCGACTTAAGCCTCCTTAAATCAACTTAATTTGTAAGTGTAGACACACCCTTTGAGAGTATTGAGCAGTAAAAAACATTCAATTTACCTGCAAATTGGCCACGGTTGTGAAACTGCTGGGATTTTGCCTCTACTTAGACCTCCTTAGAGTCTCTTATTTTAACCAAACCTGTGGAATATATAATGTGTTATTCAGGATGTTTTGGAGGATAGATAAATGCAAGTCTAAGAAGTAGAAATGTCACTGTGCTTATCTACAAGACTAGCACAGCTTTGTTATTTGCCCTGAGGTCTTAACAGAAGTGTCTAATTCAGCTCCTTTTTAAACAATGTGTATCAAATTATCTGACAGAGTTCCGCTGAAGTTGACAGATCTGCATCAGATTATACCAGCAAATAATGTTAGCCAGTATCACTGCACTCATTATAGCTGAAAACTGAAATACATTCTGCCAACAAAATTTATTCTGTTCTTTCTGTAAAAATGTCTATTCAATCAGTGCTATTTGTTCAAAAGAAGAAGGCTCTCTAATTTAACAGAGGAAAAAAAACATTTTTCAGTGTGTGGTGCTGCTGAAAGTTAATTGCCACAATGCAAAGCTGACAAGCTAATGTTATGACAGTTCATTGCCTGGGCTGAAAGGCTCATTTCTTCATCTCATCATTCTTTATGTTACATATAAATATAAAGGGATTGTTTTCTGTTCTCGCATGTGAGCGACAGCGGGGTAGGTCTGAGATCAATCATCATAATTAACCCATGGATTGGAAATAATAGCTTGTCATCAGTAAATGTTGCTGTGATTACTGACATGTTTCCAGATACCTGTCAAAATGCTGAGGCCGTTTTTAAAATGAAGTAATTGATGCTAAAGAAAATTAGAGCACATCGCAAATCACCACTACATGTTGGATGTCTTCAGATTTCACATTCCAGAGAGATTTTGTTGATCCTGTTTATACGAGGGGCAAAAATCTGACTTTTGCAATATATAGCAGTGCTGTTTGAGGAGGCAGAATAGTGCCAGCCATGCAGTGGGTCTCTGGAGATAGTATGGACCACCTCTGAATTGGAACCCAATGACAGAGCCTCAGGAAGGGGTGTGGGTAGTAAGCAAGATTACTGGAAGCGTGTGGAAGGGGCGGGTGCCAAGGCCAAAGTGGCAGAGTAATTAAAATACTATGTAACTATCCCTCAGAGTACACCTGCAACATACACCGGAACAAAAGGTAGCCATGTTAGAATATTTAAGGTATAGTTATAGTACAAACAAACAAACACAAGTCAACTTCAGATTTAGATATCAACTGGGGGTGGGGAGGAGTGATGTCCAGCCCATTGCTGCCCCGAATTTGCAGGCTCTGCACCAGCTCCCCTACCCCACCCCAGGCAGGGGCTTAGTGCCTCCTTTGCCATCACCCCACTCAGCACAGATCCTGGCCCTTGGCGTGTGGGTCTCCTCTGTTCGCTAGGCTTAGTGCCCAAGGCAGCAGCTCTGCTCCTCCTGCAGGGGCCCCCACCCCAATGAGCCATCTCTGTGCAGTCAGATTCCCTTGGGCACTGGTGCACAATACAGCCTTAAGACTTAACTCCTTCCTATCCGCACTGCAGCCAGGGGACAGGAGAGGCAGCTTTGGGTTATGTTGGTGGCCAGCTGCAGCCTTGAGGCTTAAGTCATCTGTTGGTTAACTGGGTGGACAGAAAGGGACAGGGGCTGCTTCCAGCTAAGGGGGCTGAGGAGTGAGGGGC
>ML685797.1:20309859-20324487 GCA_007922175.1 Pelusios castaneus
AAAAAATTAATTTTAAATAAAAACCTTTCTAAAAATTAAATTTCAATTCAAAATTCATTCAAATTCAATTAAACACAATTAATTAATTCTATTTACAATTACTTTAACTTCAATTAATGCCTATAATTTCTGTCGTGTGAGTTTGCACAAAAATTTTATTCAGAAAAAGTTTTGCACACGGCTTGAAAATTTTGCACACAAGCCGCCAAACCTTAGAGGGAACATTGGCTGCAGCCCCCTAATCTTTTTTTTTTTTTTTTTTTTTTTGACCTCCTCTGGACTCTTTCCAGTTTGTTCACATCCTTTCTGTAGGGAGACCTAAATTGGACACACTACTCCAAATATTCACCAGTGCCAAATAGAGTGGAATAATCACTTCCCTTGATCTGCTGGCAACGCTTCTACTAAGGCAGCCCAATATGCATTAGTCTTCTTGGGTGCCTCTACATTGGCAACTTAGGTCGACTTAAGGACGCTAAAGTCGATCTACACAAAGCCATGCCCACACTGGGCTTTTATTAAGTCGACTTACACATTTCCTTACATCGTCTTAATAACAGTTTAAGTTGACTTAATAACACAACCTCTGAAGGTCGACTTAAGCCTTAAATCGACTTCTTAAGTCAACTTAAAAACCCATATAGATGCCCTAAGTTGACCTAATTAGCTAAGTCAACCTAATGACTGGGGAGCCATGGCTGGGGGAGATGGCTTGCTGGCTCTCTGCACAGCAGAGGACCCCCAGCTGCCAGGAAACCCCCAGCCCCGGGGCTTCAGCTGCAAGAGGTTGCCAGCTTCCCACACGGCAGAGGAACCCCAGCTGCAGGGAACCCCTGTGGCCCCAGGGCTCCAGCCACGTGAGGTTACCAGCAGAGGAACCCCAGCTGTGGGGCTGCTAGGGAATTCCTCTCCGCTGGAGCCCCAGCTGGGACCACGAGACAATCTCTGCCGCTGGAGACCTGGGGTTGTGGGGGGGGTCCCTGCCCCTAGAGTCCCGGTGCCACAGAGGTTCTCCTGCAACTGGGGCTCCTCTGCAGCAGGGGATGCTGCGGATCTCCTCTGTCCCCCTAGTACCTGCTAGTGTGGACACAGGCAGCTGACTTAAGCTTCTAATGTAGACGCTCTAAGTCGACTTAACAAGGTCGACTTTAAATCGACTTAAGTTGACCTTGTTAAGTCGACTTAACAGAGTCGACTTAGCTTAACAAGTGTAGCCGTATCCCTTGGGAATAAAGGCACACTGTTGACTCATATCCAGCTTCTGGTCCACTGTAAACCCCTAAATCCTTTTCTGCGGAAGTGCTGCCTACCCGGTCAATCCCCAGTCTGTAGCAGTGCATGTGATTCTTCCATTCTAAGTGCAGGACTTTGCACTTCTCCATGCTGAATCTCATCAGATTTCTTTTGGCCCAATCCACCAATTTCTCTAGGTTACTCTGTACCCTATTTCTCCCTCCAGGGTATCTACCACACGCCCTCAGCTTCGTGTCATCTCCAAACTTACTGAGTGGGCATCCATTCTGTCCTCCAGCTCATTAATGAAGATGTTGAAACAACTGGCCCCAGGACCAACCCCTGAGTACTTCACGTGTCATCAGCTGCCAACTAGACATTGAGCCATTGATCACTACCCACTAAGCTCAACGATCTAGCCGGCTTTCTACCCATCTTTTAGTCTATTCATCCACAATTTGGCTAGCAAGAACATTGTGGAAGACCATATGAAAGGCTTTGGCTTTACTAAAGTCAAAATATATCATGTCCACCATTTCCCCCACATCTCATCACTCATCTCATTATAGAAGGCAATCAGCTAATTGCTGGTGCCACCTCCTTGTGGTGCATGTCCAGTGCAGGTACTCCACAGGGAATATATACAGTGACCAGATAAATAGCTTGGTAAAGAACTTTACAGAGAGGTGTTGGTTAAAGGAATGGAATGGGGAGAGCTGCTATGACTGATATACCAGGGAGCCAACCCTGCGTATAGCCCACCTTAACCCTCCACCAAGGTGTGGTGTGGATCATAAGGTTCCAGCAATTAATTCACTAGGGGAACTGGATGGAAAAAGAAGGGGACTAGCAGAAGCCCTCCAGTATTGAATGAACATGGGGTTACCTGCACCTTACACTTTTATTTTCTCAGTAGCCCCAGACAGTTACTAATAAAGTTGCAGCCTGATTAAAACCATATGTTATGTCTCCTGTCCTTCTTTTGGAATAGCCAGATAGTAGGGAGTTATAACGGAAAGCTGTGTATTTTCTTAATATTAGTGAATTCTATAATCACTCTACTTCCCCAAATTATCATTCATGAGTTTTTGGAGCACATCTCCCATAAGACTACATGGACTTTTCACTTCCACTTTAACGAATGAATTAAAATGTTCCTAATATTGCAGTATAATTCATTCACTGTAAACACAGATTAAGAACCTGGTCTGGCACGCTTTGAAATCAGTGAGAGTTTTGTCACTAATTTCAATGGGATCAGAAATGAGTTCATGAGGACCTGATTAATTTGATGCAACTCACATATAACAGTGAATAAAGAAAACAAAGCCCAGGAAAATCAAACCTCAAGAATAGACCAATCACAAAAACTGACTAGCTTTCATAAATGAGTGAGCTCCTTGCACATTTTCAAGACTGAATGAGTTGCATGCACTTGTGGGTAAGTAACCTACTGCATTTTGGAGAACTAACTAAGCTGAAATGATAGCTTTATAATCAGTGCAACTTTGCAATTCAGAAAACAACATCATCTCGCATTTAGTCATTCTGAAAGTGGGGCTCAGATTTCCATCCTAGAGTCTCACAAGTTCTCTTTAAAAAGAATACCCTAAAGTTTTAAGTGGAGCAATAATCAAATATAATTTTTCACTCAATTTGTCTACAATATTGCAATCTGGCTTGCTCTTAGTAAAAGAGAGAGTGATTTTGATTTAGAAACACTTGCCCCTTGTTCGAAACTCAATTTATACAAGCATCTGATCCTACCAGTATTTAATCCAACCTCTCAAACAATGATATGCTTAAAGACTACTTTTATTTATTTATTTGGGTTGGGTTATTTTTGTTGAAGATAGGTGGATGGTTGTTTTCAAGATAGTTTTCATTTTCTGCCTAGAAGTGGGAAGAGAGAGGAATATTTTTCTTTTTAAAAACATTTATCAGTATAAACAAGGAGTCCTGTGGCACCTTTAAAAACTAACAAATTAATTTATAGCATGAGCTTTCAAGGATGTAATTTCACTTAATCAGATGCATGAAATGGATTGAAATGCCCATTTCATGCAACTGATGAAGTGGAATTACACCCACAAAAGCTCATGCGATAAATAAATGTCTTAGTCCTTAAAGTGCCACAGGATTCCTTGTTTGTGTTGCTGAACTAGACTTACCCAGCTACCCCACTGAAACTATTCAGCAATGTATTCCTGCTAACACTAAGAACCAACATCTGTGAATATCATCTGTGGAATATTATCTAATGTTAAACAGAGACAGACTCCTCTTATTTACATAACTTCTACAATGCATCTCTTTTTTGGTAGTGATGGACATGCCTGGCTGGCCAAAGCCACGCTCATCTGACTATCTGTGAAGTTGCATGTTAACAAACAATCCCCATACAGAGAGAAATATATAACAAATGTGTAAATTGGTAGCTGTGTAATAAGCATTATTGTTACCCTATCACAGGTTTAGTATTTACTTATCATGCATTGTCAGCAACATCGGTAGATTTTTTCTTGATTCATGGTCAGGAATCTCAGGACTGATATGTTATTTTGTAGATGTATATGTAGCATGCTGTTGAGCAGACATCCTTTAAACGGTACAGTCTCTCAGGATTGTATTCAAGGCTTTATTCTTTTGCACATTTATAATCTTTCTCATGACAACATCATTCATAGATCAGGGATTAAGTATAACATCTGTGCCAATATTAGCTCACTTTAGGGACGCGAGTCTTCTCTCAGTTACCCCAGTTTTATATAGGGTATAAATCTACTAAATCCTGTTTTACACTGGAGTGAGTAAGAGCAATGTCTGGTCCTAGGGCGCTATTACTAAGACCCCCTATAAGGAAGACATATGCTTTCTCAATTCACTCCATGTGTTATTCAGATCTGCATTTGACCTACCGCTTGTATCTCAAAGCCATAAGCTGACATGATAGAACCATTGTCGGTCGGCCATCTGGATACTTTCCACTTTCTATTGTCCAGATTACGCTTCCAGCAACAGCAGATATTTGAATTGTCAGTGCTCTCTATGTCTACACTTGCTAAAATTAGTTCAAATTAGTTAGTTTGAACTAACTAATTCAAACTAATTTTAGTTAGTTCGAATTAGCTTAATTCGAACTAGAAAAAGTTAGTTCGAACTAAGCAATACCCATTCATTTCAATGGCCGGTTAGTTCGAACTAAGAAATTAGTTCGAATTAACATGGCCACATTGGTTAATTCGAACTAGTTAGTTCAAATTAACCTTTAGTTCGAATATCCTATTCGAACTTATTAGTTTGAATTAAGGAAGCCCTTAATTCAAACTAACTAAAGCCTAGTGTAGCCATGGCTTTAGTTAGTTCGAATTAAGCCTCCTTAATTCGTACTAACTTGCCAGTGTAGACATAGCCCTTGATTGTGGTCACTTGTGAAGTAGGAACTTGTCACCATTGAGAAACGCCATGTTGCCTGTGACTAAGAGATATTCAGGTTGTCACTCAGAGAGATATTGAAACTGTATTTCAAGTTCTGGGCTTCACAATCTCAGCTATGTGAAGTCTAGACATTTAACTGCTCTGTAATTATCTATGAGTTAAAAAAGTAGGTCTGTTTGCACTGTATTCTGAGGTACCTCTCTCTCTCCTCCGCCCCCTTTGTTCTCCTGGGTTACCTTGGTTTATGGATGATCTGTGACAAATGAAGCAAGAGGGAAGACGACTGGGTTCCAATAATGAAAGGCTCATGCCAAGGTTCATTAGTTGCAACATGAAGACTTTTTTATGCTGTGTTGCGGTGGCTAGTCTGTGAGGCACAAAGAAAAAGTCTTTTTCCTCCAGCATAACATCTGCAAAATCATAGTAAGTGTGTTTTAGGCAGTAGACAGTCCGGATTTAGCAGACTGTCTCAGCTCAGTAACTGGTCCAAATTCTTCCCTATCCAAATGGGAGCTGTGGGGCCAAAAAATCTAGCTGGCTTCAAAACTGAGCTTGATTAATTTATGGAGGGGGTGATATGATGAGATGGCCTAGTTTGGCAATTGACCGATTTTCGACTACTGGTGGTGGATATGTTAGTGACCTTGGAAGGGACATTAGATGGGGTGAGTGCTTGAGTTGTTACAGGTAATTCTTTCTTGGTTGGCTGGCTGGTGAGACTTTCCCACATGATCAGGGTTTTAACTGATCACCATATTTGGGGTTGGGAAGGAATTTCCCCCAGGGCAGATTGGCAAGGGCTCTGAGGGGTTTCTCCTTTCTCTGTAGTGTGGGCCATGGCTCATTTGCTAGTGGATTCTCTGTATTGAAGTCTTTAAATCATGATTTGAGGACTTTAATAACACATTCATAGGTTAGAGGTTTATTACAGGCGTAGGTGGGTGAGGTTTTTGTGGCCTGCATTGTGCAGGGGGTCAGACTAGATAATCATATCGGTCCCTTCTGACTTTAGAGTCTATGAGGAAATTGTTTACCATTTTGTTGCCAAGACTGATACATTATGAATGAGTTTTCTTCTTCTCTGGTCTCTGAGCAAACTCTTGAGGGGACAAACCTTGTCTTCTCTGTTAGAGTTTCAGCCAGCAATGCTCTTTGAGGCACTAGAGTGGTTGGGAGACCTTCATCGCACAACCTGAGCTTTGGATCCAGGGGATCTATGTCTTTTCTGGCTGATTCCTTACTTATAGAGATTGTTGATGTGTCGCTAAGACAAGGCAGGCTGCCTATTGCTTCCTTAGTCCAAAATAGCTCAAATGGGATGAGTGTGTGGGCATCCTGCAAAAGGCAGCTGCTTGAGAGGCCATCTGGAGAGGGCTGAGGATATGTACCCCACAGAGATGTTGCAGACAGGGTGACTGGCCAGTGGAGTTCCTATGAAATTCATTTCAGTGTTGCTGAGGTTTAAAATAATTGTCTTTATTCTACGATTAATTACAGTAGGGAGCTTAGAGCCTGGAAGAGGCATCTTTATTATTTTAAAGCTAAATAATAACTATAGGAATGACTAGAAAAAATAGGGCCAGACAAAGACCGGACTATACCTGTGTCACCCACTAAGGCTCACTAGCAGGCAATGCAAAATGTACCTGTCGTGTCCTCCAGGGGACCCTGCCAACCCAGGCAGCGAGCAACCAATCTCAGGAGCCCGTCTTCACGGATGGTGGCAAATTCGCCAATATCAGATCCATTTCCCTGATCCAGTGATTGGGTCAGGGATATTGATCTGGTGTTGGCGAAGACCCACCCGGCAAGATGACGTAACTCCCCCCCTCAGAAGGAGCAGTGCTGAGTCGGAGGGGAGGCTAGTGAAAAACACGGTGGTGAGTGGGCGGTAGGTAGGCAATCAGAGAGAGATATGACAGATATTTAGTTGTGTATCTCCTTTCAATTGCCACCAAAGTCACAAAGAAGTATAGACCAGGACTCTGTCTCCTCCCACTTCAACCAGTATAAATCAGGATTAGCTCCACTGAAGTTCACAGCCATACCCCAGTGTGAATCTGACACAAAAGGGCAGGTGAGGTTGGGGAGGAAGGATTCATCATTGTGCTACAACCAGTGGTGCTAATAAGGTGACCGTAAGGCAGGGGATGGTTCCCAGGATGAATTGCACCTGGCACAAGGGAAGTGCAGAGTTAACTACACACCAGCTTTGTGCTCATAGCCTGTGCAGCAGGAATCCCCAGCATTCCTTCACTCTGTCTCTTACTCACTGCTGCTATGATCACTGGGGTGCTGATCTGGTTCCACCTGCCTACCCCTGCTTAGGGGAGATGCAAAGTTGCCCCTCTGAGGCCCTGTACTGTTCCACATTGAATTCTCCCCACGGAGGGAGAAGCATGTGCTATGTTTGACAATTAGACTTACTTTGCACTTAGAGAGAAACTAGCAGACATGGACACAGGTATATTTAAAACCAGACTGTTCTTCTTTAATAGACTCAAGACTCACAGCAACAGTGTAAGCTATCCCATAATACTCTCGCCCTGTTAGGTACAGCAAGCGAGGCACAGTACAAATACATAAGAGCATGTCCCAACCCTTCACCTCCCCGCACTCCCACCCCCCGCAAAAGTGTACTGTGTGACCAATGGGCCAACAGCTATGCAGCACCTTCCTGAATGTGCCAGGGTTTGAGTTAGAAAGGCAAGCCTCATGAAACTGCAATATTTGGAAACCCAAAGTATTTATTATAATAAATAACAATGAAAAAGATATCAAATAAGCAGCTCCTTGAAATGTGTCTTTCTTTAAATATAACAGTAACAGTGTAAGTTATACCATATTTCATGTAAAAGCCTCTGGTACATTTTTATAAATACATTCACACTATTAATTTATATAAATAAACTCATTGTACAATTATTGCCATTCAATAAATTAGCATTAAATATTAAAAGACTGCCAACACTTTTCACTAAAAGCACCTGACATATTTGTTTTCTAGAGAATGATCAATTTAACAAAAAGACAGCAAAATTTCCTAGAAAGATTTTCACATTAAGGGCAGATTGGGACAGATGCAGGCATATATCAGTGCATATCTTTAAAAATGTCCACTTGTAAGGTGCGTCTATACTTACAAATGAAGTCGACTTAAGGAGGCTTAAGTCGACTTAAAATACTCCGTGTCTACACTGGGCTTTCCTTAAATCGACTTAAGCTGCTCCTTAAGTCAAATTAAGGAAAAGTTAGTTCAAATTAATAACACCTCATTTTAATTCGAACTAGCAGTTAAGTCAACTTTAAGTCGACTTAAGCCAGGGGAGACGGAGATTAGCGCCTTGGTGGAGCATATGAAATCGACTTAAAATGTTAAGTCGACTTAATAAGGCCGAAAAGGGGCCACATCTACACTTGAAAAGTTAAGTCGACTTTTGTTAAGTCAACTTAATAAAGTTGACTTTAAGTTGACTTAAAGTCAACCTTATTAAGTCAACGTCATAAAATCAACCTCACTTTTCAAGTGTAGACATAGCTGTATTTATGCACATAGGTTTCAATCAACAAAATACTTAAGCACTTACTTATGGCCCATTGACTTCAAAGGGACTTAACTATGCTTTTAAGCAGTGCTTTGCTGAATTGGAGCCAGAGACATTATAATGGAGATTTCTTTTTCAAGATAAGCTACTATACATGCCATGTAACATGTCCAATATTAAAATCTGCCCTTTTGTATTTTGCACTGCTAAACAACTACCATTCCTATAGTTAACTTTTCTGAATTGAGAAATGGTTTGTATTTTCCTGGAGGTTCTTTCAGTTTTTCTTCTTGTACCCTCCCTTATTAGTGACAGTTCTCTTCGGTGCTTCAGTGCATGCATTTTCCATGTAATCAAAGAGCAAATCCAGCTCCCCAATTGCTTTATTCTTTCCACTCATTCCCAACTATATGTATAGGGGAAAAAAAGAAAATTCTTTAATATCTCATTACATCACCGAAGATTTACATTGGAATATAGTATTTTCATTTAAAAAGGGTCAAATCCTGTTCACCTTACTTTTACAAATAACTCTGTTAATGTTGGTTAGACTTCAAGATGGAAACTAAGTAGTCTGAACCAATACTGGATCGTTCCCTAGATTCTATATTCCAGGACTTTACTCAGTTACTTTTTAAATTACTATAGAAATGTATACACAAAGTGAACACATGACCCAGACAATATACACTAGCACCATAACAATGCTGAGTTCTGGCTTATGATGCTTTTAATACAACATTAGAGAATGTGGTCGCTAACTGATTGATCCAGTCTACAGTCTCTTTCCAATAAAAGATCACACTGTGTTATAGCAACCATAATGGGGGAAGTTTTTAAATTTTAAAAATGTGTTTGTTTTCTTTTAAGATTAAAAATTGCAATGTTCTTCTTGTATCTTTAAATAAATGCACATGGGGTTGCTCTGTTACAGTCTACATATCATTACAGTCTCAGTTTAGGCAATATGGAACATAAGGTCCAAGTTCCCACTTCAGGAACATACCTGCTCAGCACCATTAACAAACACAGGCCCTAAACCAGACAGAGCTTGCACAAGTGAGTAATTTTACTGCAAGTGAGTAATCTCATTAACTTCAGTGGAACTGTTCATTTGTGTTTACAGTTCAGGGCTATAGATAAGACATGATCTCTATGCCAAAGAGTTTAAAATCTAAATAAAACAAAGCCAATGGGACTGGAAATATCCCTAATGCCCCCACCCCAACACCATTGCAATCCTCAGCCCTTAAATAATCTCCGCTCACTTTAGAAGATTTGCTTAACAACTGTTTTTTCTGCCTTAAACTGATTATAGCTTTAGATCATACAGGAGGCAACTGAAAAGCTTTTCTCTCCTCACCATTAGTCACAGCTGATAATGGGCCTGATTCAAAGTCCACTGGAGTCATCAGAAAGACCCCAACTGACTTCAGTGGGCTTTGGATCAAGCTCAATAGGGATATTAGAACAACAGTGCAAAATAATGACCTGGTAAACCAAGGCCGATTTATGAATCTGGTAGTCTTAAATCAGCAAGTAAATGATTTGTAATAACTACTTGGGGGCCCGGCACTGGTCTTGTTAAATCTTTGGAATCAAACATACCTGTTTCATTTTGTTTTTCATTTCTTCCAGATTCTTTTCGATATGTTCTCTGTGTCCTGAGAATTTCTGAAAGACAAAACCCATGGTTTGGTTGGTGAATGTGTGACAGTGCGGTTTTTCTGTTTCACACCTTTCTATTAATTGACTTGATTTCACAAAACTAAATTTGGGTATCTTGATCTGAGGTTTCCTTTGATTTCAGCACCCAGTGGGTGGTCACTTTGCTTGTCTACAGCACACTGCTAAGGCAACACTTGAAATTCAAAAGCCACCTGAGAGCAGAACTAAGGATGGTACCCAAAGAAGAGAAGGTGAAGGAGAGGATCTGGGGATCTGGGGATGGGACACAGCCGGAGTCTATAGAATTATGCCATACTTACACAGCCAGTTAGCTCACTGCTCAGTGCTGCTAAGAACTGTGCCACCTCATGAATGTGTGGATAACGAATCTGGGGCTCAGACCGAAGTACTTCTTTCACTACGATCTCTACTACCCTCTTCATCACATAGCAGCGATTAGTCTCCTGCAAAACACAAAGGAGGAAGGTCACACTAAATAATAAAAAAGCAATAAAAGCTGCTTGTGCATCAGGCTGTGAATGGAATATGTAAACCTCACCTTGACATTAATATACAGCTGCTGTCCAATGAGCCTGTTGTCTGTGTCCTGGTCCGAGAGCCTCGCCTGAGAGGTAGCAAGGAGGTGATAGATGAAGATAAGGTGAACCTTTTTTTTTTTTTAATTGACAGTATTCTGCAGCAATAGTCCAGGACGCTACAACTGACACCCTGCTTTGAGCGACAGTCGCAGGATTCCAGAATTATACCTCCAAAGGGACCCCGGGTAGGATGCAAAAGATTGAGTCTAGTGGGGAGCGGGAGAGTCAGAAGAAGTGTAGGGGAGGCTATGCTCTTTCTAGGAGCTTACTAGTTATTTCTGGAGTCATGTCCCTGCCCAATTTTGAACGGGGCTAAGGGGAGAGGGAAATGAAAATGACTGTTTCAAAATTTGCCAGCCCCCTGGAAAACAGACAATGTTTGGTAGAATACACAGCAATTCCTTGGACATGAGCTGTGCTTCACCAGCAGGTTAGCCCTCCATACGTAGCTGGGGGACTTACAGTGGCTGAGGTTTCCCAAAGCTATGTTCTGTGCAGGTAGTATACTGTACCCGCATCTAAAAGCATCACTGCGGCACCACTACGTGTCCAGGTGGAGGCTGGTGGGCAGGGAGAGTAGAAAAGAAAGTGGACTATGGGAGAAGAGATCCGTGGTGATAGAGAGGACACTCGAGGATTACTATAATAGGTTACTGTACCAGTTTGGCCAATGTGTAGGTGCGATTCCTGATGTAGGACTGCTGGAAGTTGATCTTTCTGAGTGAGCAGGAGTGACTGGCAGGAGCAACTCCTGCTCCTTTTGGAGCTACAGGCAGTGCAAGGAGAAGGAGAGGGAGACAGCAGCAGAAGAAAAAGATCCATGCCGGGGAGCACCATCTCCAGTTCTGTAGGGGTACCATGGCTCACAATCCAAAGTAATGAGTTCAGCTGTTCTGTGCTCTGAATCAATGAGAGAGAGAGAGAAGGGCATCATCAGAGAGTGCGACTGGGTAAGACAAAGTGAGTAAGCCAGGTAGAGTTCAAATCTTACCTTTGCTGGGATTCTCGTTGTGCTGTGCAGGAGTCTAGGTGCATCTTATATAGACCCATCAGCATTTTTTTCTGGGTGTCTGGTGGTGAATTAAAAATGACATCAGCAAGTTTCTTACTTTCCAGCATCTTTTTCTGAGAATAACCACCACCAAAAACCACATAGAAAAGAACCACAAGGGCTTTACACTCTTCCATTTCTTATAAAAAGTAACCCCATTTTTAATGTTGGGGTAGACAGGGGCTTTTCCTATTATACTGAACCCTGAAGGTTCTTTTGGAAAAAAAAATATTGTGAAGTTGACAGGTTTGTGACCTCTGTCTTTATCGTTACCCACCAGCTAGCGCAACCGTTTGATTTTAAGAGTTGTTTCAATTTTGGAAACACTTTCTACATTTATACGTATTTATTATTTGTATTACTGTAGTGCTGCGAGACATCAGTGGAGGTTGGGGTCCCTTTGTTCTAGGCGCCATACAAACACACACTCAGAAGCTGGGTCTGTCCCCTAACACAGCTACCCCTTTGGAATTTGACTACATGGAGGGCACTGAATTCAGCCGTTTGAAGTGGAAATCCATCAACTACACACAGGACTCTGTTGTCTTTCTACAATAGACTAACACGGCTACCCCTTTGGAATATGATCAGTATAGTAAGACCTAATTTACCAGACCCCCCTTAGTCCCAAATCCCCATTTTCCAAAACTGAAACATGTCCTACAGTGAGCATCATTTGCACAACTGCTTACCTAAATGAATTCCATGTTCCTTGTTCTATTCAAATAAACCAGGGTCTTCAGAGCACAAATAATATACTTTGTGCTTAAAAGAAAGCTGTAGGGGGAGGAGGAGAAGGGCAGCAAGCAGGGAAGGCGGGATTTAACTTTTTGTAAAATAGATATAACTTTCAATCAAATTGCAAACAAGATGTGTTATTATGTATTAGGCACCGACAATGTGCATAAGTAACTAATATCAAGATAGCTGTGTCCGGAGGAGTAAGACAAGATGAACTGAGAGAGTGAAAGGAGAGTTAACTTAGATTACATTTTAAATTTAATATATTGTTGTGATGGGAAGGGCACTTAATTAAAGACATAGATTGGGAAAAGAAAGGAGGAGATGAGAAAACAGGAGGGCTCTAAGGACTTGTCTACACTGAAATGCTGCGTCAGTCTCCACGGAGCAACACATCAATTGAGCAGCCAGTGGACACCTGCTCAATCGATCCCAGAAGTGTTCTCTGTTTGACATAGTAACTTCACCCCGCAGAAAAGAGTAACACTGTGTCAAATGGAGAGCATTTCCCATCAGCACAGCCCAGTGAAGACACTGTGGTAAGGGAGGATAAGAAAGTCAACAGGAGATACGTATTCTATAGTATGTAGCTTATGCATCTCCTGTCTACCCAGCACAGCATTGAAAACCAGGCCTAAGATTTGGCTCCCTAAAGGCTAAACTCAGAAGCCAAAGCAGTGGCAGAACTCATGGACAATGTTGTCCTAGAACAATAACTGCACATTCTCCCTAGGGAGGCACAAACCTGAGTTGGATGGTTTTTTCTTGCATCCATTGTGAAAGCAGTCAACACAACTAGTTGGGTCTTGGAGGCCAAATTAGCAGGTGTGGGAGGCCAGTCTTCCTGTTGGCTGGCCACATTTAGAAAGGAGATGGGAGACGATAATGTACCAACCAGCAAGGGTCACAGTGTTGGTCCACCTTGGGCAACTGAAACTTTTCCCCATCACAGGCTCCCCAAGATCCCATATTTTCAAGAGACTACCATCACCCTCCCACAAAGGGCTAGTGGTATGTCATTATTGTAGGCAACCTGGGCACGTTCAATGGGAATGCCCTGTGATGGAATGCAACTATTTAAGATGCTTCATCAGCTAAGCAGATGTAAACCCAAATCAACCAACAGAACTGACCTTGAGGTACTTTGTGGTTCTAATAGAAATAGCGTCAAACGTGGAAACATGACTGATAGACTTGGGGTGTGGACAAATTCCACTTCACTGGGACTTAGTCTTACCTAAAGCTCTGGATTCAGAGCAGTATCTCCAGTATTTCTGCATCCATGGAGAAATCAATATGAACCCAATGGCATTTGTCATTTTGTCATTTGTCATGTAGGAAGCAGACCAGCTAGGGTGCTTCTGGGTAGGAGCAGTGAATTGCCTACCCTAGCCAGTGATCTTGGGATGCAGTTGGGAACATCTTTAGAATCTACTTAGAGAAGAACCTATTCCCACCAGTCCAGAACTACTTCAGAAGCAAGAAAAGACATCCCCCTGAGATTGCCTGGGACTTATTTCCTCATCACTCAAGCTGATCTTGAGAAGAACTTCCATAAAGGGCAGACCCCAGGCATGGAACAGCCCAACTGAGTGCTCCTGCTCCTACTCCTTCCCAGCTCATAGACAAATCTCCTGGCCATATGGCAAACCTATATGAAGCGCTCCATGGGGTGGATCAGTAGACTACAAAAATGCATTGCCCAGACCAACAGAAACAAAAGCAGATTCATCATGTAAATGCATTAAAACTCTGGAGGGGAAAGGAAGATCTCTTCATTCTCCTGGAAGAGGGAGAAGAGGATCTGGAGCCTCATCTCTTTAAGAGGGCCAAAACTGGGATAGAGGAGGAGCCATATGGAGAAGGACTGTCTAATAGGCAGAGAAGATAAATAAAAAACTTCCTGAAAGCTTACAAATAGATGTTCAGATTTTCTCTTGTCCACACTATAGGGTCAAATCTTGCTGGTGACGTGCCACATCCACATAGGGCAGATACAAAGCTCATTCAGAAGTTATATCATATGCCAGAAGATGTAAAACCTTTGGCTATGTCTACACTTGGTAATTTAAGTCGACTTTAACTAAGTCAACTTAAAGTCGACTTAGTTAAGTCGACTTTAAGTCAACTTAGTTAAGTCAACTTAGTGTGTCCACACTTAAAAATAAAGTGAACTTAAAGGGGAACTTAAAAAGTCGACCTAGAGCGTCCACACTGGATGCCTAGGTTGACTTCTAGGGGCTTAAGGGGACCTAGGGGAGGTCCACGGGGGCAGGGGGGGCACCCCTTGCCCAATGCCGGGGGGCTCAGCCTTTGCCCCATTGTACCTAGGTACAATGGGGCAAAAGGGGAC
>ML685797.1:20324587-20347666 GCA_007922175.1 Pelusios castaneus
TACACTGGCTTAAGTCGACTCTAGGGAGTCGACTTAAGCCTTAGGTCTACTAGAAAGGTGGTTTTATAAAGTCGACTGAATTTTAATTAAGTCAACTTTATTTTCCTTAAGTCGACTTAAGCAGCTTGCTTAAGTCGACTTAAGGAAACTGTAGTGTAGACGCAGGGTAAATTAAGTTGACTTAAGCAAGCTTAAGTCAACTTAATTTACCAGTGTAGACGCAGCCTTTGTTAGGTCAGGAAACACAGGAACTATGAAGATTGGGAGTACCTGAAGTGTCCCAGAGTTCCTAGTGTAGTTCAGTGGTTTTGGTATCAAAGTTGGATGGAACTGTATGATTTAACATTTCCATCAGATAAGCGCCATTTCTGACTTTGAGGCATAACCAATGCCCAAGTCAGTGATCTTCTGGATCACCTCAGTCAAGTCTGCTTTATTACAACATTAGATCTAAATCCTCCTTACTCCCAACTCCTGAAAAAAACCCCTACCAGGTTGTTTTCTATGCCAGTGACCTATTTCAATTTGTTACTATTCCCTTTGGGTTGCATGGGGTCCTGGCCACCTTTCAAAAGCTGATGTACCAGTATTACAACCTCACCATTGCTATACCATGGCTTATCTAGATAATGTGATTGTCTACAGTCTGGACTGGCTCCCACATGTCCAGAACCTAGCAGCCATCCTTCAAGCTCTTTGGGAGCCCCAGTTAATAGCAAACCCAAAGAAGTGCAAGGTAGGAAAACAGGAAAAGAAATATTTAGGGTATCTAGTAGGCAAGAATATTGTACAGCCCCTAGTGGACAAAGCTGAGGTCCTACAAACACCCCATGCCAAAAGCAAAAAAGCAAGTCTAGGACTTTCTAGGCCTAGCAGGATAAGAGAGTATATTTTTGCCCATCTTTGCCAGACCTTTTACCAACCATGCTAAAAAATCAGCCCTGTAGCAAGTCACATGGTTCCCCATGTGTGATCGAACATTTCAGAAATTTAAACGAATTCTCTGCAGAAAGCCAGTATTGCACAGCCCTGATTTCTCTCAAGAATTCACTCTACAAAGAGACACCTGGGGTGCAGTACTAACCCAAACCTTCTACCCTTTCCTTTACATAAGTAGAATACTCTTAGACCGGAAAACTCAGGACTCTATCCTTAAGAAATAATGCCTGGCCATAGACTAGGCCAATAAAGACAGTGAGATACTTCCTGGAGGGGACATCCTTTGTCTTAGTCATTGACCATGAGGCAGTAAACCATAAAGGACTCAAATGCCTCTATGGGACAAGTTGGTACTTAGGTTTACAGCCTTTTCAATTTCAAACAAGAGCATTGGCCCAGAAAGGCCGATTTCCTTTCAATAACCAAAGAAGGCAGGGAGTTCTGTGATGTGTACCTCTACGATGGAAGTGGGAGGCAGGTATGTGAAGGTATCAGGGGTCAGAGGCCTGCAGCTGGCTGGTTTACTGATTAGCCCTCCCTGTTGCACCTGAGAAAAGAGCTGGAACTTAATTAGCTGACCCTTATGGAGGCAATGGAGCAGGGAGGCTGCAAAACTGTCCAGAAAGCTGAGTGGCCAGGCTCCCAATGGCTGCTACTAGAGCTACTGTTGAGAGGAATTGCTCCAGAAGCCTAAGGGGCAGAAGGGAGACTGTGTTAAATCCTTTGTAGGTGAGGCTGTGAAATAAGAGCCAGGAAATTCTGGGTTGCTGAAGTTACTGTGAGGGACAGACATGAGGAAGAGACTATTTGGCCTGCAGAGACTTTGAGGGTAGAGTCTGTGGCTATGTCTACACTTACAAAGTTAAGTTGACTTTGTTAAGTCAACTTAACAAGGTCGACTTTAAGTCAACTTAAAGTTGACCTTGTTAAGTCGACTTAATAAATTGGCTACACTTTAAGTCAACTTTGTTAAGTCAACTTAACAGGAGAGATAGCTGTTATATTGGCTTTAAGTCGACTTAATAAAGACGACTTAGCATTAATCCCTGTCCACACTGGCCTTAAGTCGACCTAAAACGAGGTGTTATTAAGTGGACTTAAATTTTCCTTAAGTCAACTTAAGGAAATGCTTAAGTCAACTTAATAAAAGCCCAGTGTGGACATGGCTTTTTGTAGGTCAACTTAAGCCTCCTTAAGTCGACCTAAGTTGCCATTGTCGACGCACGCTGTGAGGTTTGATTTGCTTTGTTAAGAACACTTAAAAGAAATCTGCCAATGCTGCTGGAAACTCCTTTCCTGGATTCCTTGAGTGAGCTCAGACAGAATTGCCCTAGTGGAGTGAGCTGACTCCACAAGAGCCAAACCTGGTCCAGTGGGAAGAGGTTTCTCTATGACAGACAGCATGTGAAAAGACAGGAAGAAGAGTGGTAGGAAAGCTACAAAGGGAAAGTTTGGAGATGAAGCTTGAGTTCCTTTTAAACTTCCTTCTTGAACCAGTGAGCCCAAGTTACTAGCCGCTGTCCTGTAGACAACTCCCTTTTCCTTAGTAAGGCGCTACTGATCGTCTCTCACTTTCCATCCACCTCTGACAACAGAACCACCATGAACTGACCATTGTCAATGCGGACTCAGACTTCCTCCTTCAGAGCAGTTAACTACTGATGAGCTTGGCATCTCTCTGCTCTGATCACTTGACGCCACTCTGGGTTTCTGTGAGTTCTGTCTCTCCTGAACTCTGTGAGCACACCAGACCAGGACCCAGGTTTGCCTGCACTCGCCTCTCTGGGTTTGAGTTCTATAGGCCAGATTAATCAGCTGTGGATCCATGGATTGTAATGGAATTACAGCCACTTACACCATTTGGCCTAGCCCCTAGCCACTTTCTTTCTGTGGAAGGTTTTGAAGGCCCAGTTCCCCACTGCTTTGGGCTTTGTTTCATCATTTATACCTGTGCAAAATGGGTGTAAACTCAATTTGGTAGCATTTTACACGCACCTGCCACTGACGTGGTACAGATGTAAATGATGACATGCGGTGCAAAGCAGTGAAGAATTGGTTCCTGATTCTTTCCTTCATCCCTACTTTTATGTAGTGATTGAAGGCTAGAACATTCATCCCTTTTTCCATCTGCCTTTTCCTATGTTGCTAATTGCAGATTTGTACACACAGGATTTTTTTCCTAAATAACACAGCTTCATGAGCCTCTGTCTTCCACCTGTATAATAAGTGCCTGTCTCAATCATATCATCCCTGGGTAAACCAAACTGTCTCACTGCAAAATCTGGTAAAAGATTTTTTTCACCACATTTCTGACTCCTTAGTCACCCTCCTTTGGTCTTCTGATCAGAAATCTTGAGTCATAACGGGTTATTAATTTTCTCTTTGCTTCCATGTTGCCATTCTCTGCAAGTCTGCCTAGTCCCACCACCAAAGTTCATCTTTAATTTGATATACTGATGGTTTCATCCATATATTAATTATTTCCTTTTGTACAGGACCCTCTTCCATGACTTTCCTAAATCCCTCTTGCATCTTATCAACCTGCACTATTAGCCCTCACAGTAGCAGAGGAAAACCTAAAGGCATGAACTCTAAAAGTCTCAGAAAACAAAAGGCAAATGAGAGGATTGCAATTTAAACAATAATAAATTCATGACTTTTTTTGCGTAGCCTGATTCATACTTTGAAATGCTTGAAGTTGGCCATCCTGTTTTGCAGATGTGTCTGTGGCTATGTCTACACTTGTTAATTTAAGTCGACTTTAGCTAAGTCGACTTAGCATGTCCACACTTAAATTTAAAGTCGATTTAGGGGGGAACTTACAAAGTTGACCTAGAGGGTGCACACTGGATGCCTAGGTCGACTTCTAGGGGCTAGGGGGACCTTGGGCAGGTCCATGGTGGCAGGGGGGGGCACCCTTTGCCCAGTGTCAGAGGCCTCAGCCTTAGCCCCATTGTACATGGGTACAATGGGGCAAAGGGGACAGGGACCCTGGCAGGGCATAGGGGCAGGGTGGGCAGGGCACTGCCCTGCCCTTTGGGGGGGGATGCCAGGCTCCCCCCGTGCCCCCCCCCCCAGCAGGGAGGGCAGTGGGGAAGTCCTGGAGAGCCCTAAGTCTACTTCAAGTCGACTTAGGGCTACTCCAGGTCTACACTGGCTTAAGTCGACTTTAGGAAGTCGACTTAAGCCTAAAGTCGAATTAAAAGGAGGTTTAATAAAGTCGACTTAATTTTCATTAAGTTGATCCTATTTTCCTTAAGTCGACTTAAGCAGCTTGCTTAAGTCGACTTAAGTAAAGTGTAGTGTAGACGCGTATTAAATTAAGTTGATTTAAGCAAGCTTAAATTGACTTAATTTCTAAGTGTAGACGCACCCTGTGAGAGGGTAGCAGGCCTTCTGACACAGTCAGGGACTGCATGCCTCTGATAGGCTTCACAAGGGGGAATGAGGCAACTCTGGTTCACATGTGACTAATTAATTCACAGAGTAACTGGGAGGCAATTAATTAGCTAGGGAATTACCTGGCTTGATGAAAGGGAAGGAAAGAAACAGTCCCCCAGTATGAGAATGCTCCCAAGGAGCTTCTTAGAAGGAAATGTGAAGGGGAGACTCCCCAGGAAAGGACACAAAGGCAGAATGCTCCTAGTGGGCCAGGTTCTGAAAGGAATAAGATATGAAGGCCTAGTCTGAGCTGAATGTTCCCCTGCGATGCAGGAGGAATGGACTTAATGAATACTATGTGTACCTCAGTTTCCCCTGTGTATTATTCAAGTATTTAGGTGTTGGGTTAAGAGGTGTGTTGATCTTTGTAGAGCAGATGTGGTTGACTGTAACTGCCTGCACACAGACATTGGCAAGAGCCCATGCCCTTGCTAGGGGTCAGCCAGAGGTGCTAAAGAACACAAGACCGGGTGACCTGCTTTGCCCAGGAAAGGAAAAAGGAGGAGGAGCAGCTGGGCATGTTTGATGCTGGGCAGATGGAAGGGGTCAGTCCCTGGTGGGGGAGCCAAGGAAACAGGGCTGAAGAATCAGGGCTCTGGCCCTCCCCAACATAGCTTTTGTTGTAACTTCTTGATTCATCTGCCAACAAGTTCTGTACCACACTGTATTCCTGAGGGCTAATAAACACCTCTGATTCCATGCTGGCTGTGAATCACTTCTGACAGCAAAGTGGGGTGCATAGCCCCTTTGGGGGTACGTAAGAGCTTGCCAGGCATCCAACCAGATGGACTTACAGTGAGGAGCTCCTGGTGGAACAGGAGTGCTGAATGCTACGAGGCCAGATTCAGGAATTGGTGGCACTGGTGAGAGGCGCACTGAGAGGAGACCCGTTCCACTAGAGTCCTGACTGCCGTCACCCAAGTGGCTCCAGAGCACTGTTCCTGTGGGACTCTGTCACTGCTCCCATGGAAGTACTCCATTAGGTAGCAGCAAAATCCCCAGATCAGAGGGACTTTACCCTGTTCTGAGGAAGGGTTGTCCCAGTTTTCCCTCTATAGGGACCTAGACCCAAGAGGAGAGAACCTTCCCCAGCTAATAACAAGAGGCGCTGGTTCCAGAAAAGGGTTCCTGGTCAAGAAGGCTTCACTGGTAAGGGATCTGGACATAAATGGAATTGCTGGACTAAAAGTAACTCAGTCCCCTCCCCCTTCTGCTTGTGATGCTGGGGTGAGGCCTATTTGTTTTAAATTTCACTGTCAAGTAAATTCCTGAGAGGACACTGCTCATATACATAAGCCTTAATGTGTTTATTGAAAGCCCACTGGGGAAACGGAGACAGAGATGCCCTGGGCTCCAGGGATGGGGGTGCCCCATAACAATATCTAAATCAAGTAACTGGCTCTGCAGTAATTCTGTCTTAAGATGCAGTAAAACACTGATCCTCACTGAAATGTCCTTCGTAATGTTTTTTGAAAAATCAGCCCAACTGGCTTTATGAAAACTTCACAAGATGAGCTTCATAACCTTAACCTCATTTTTTTCTGGTGACATTTTAGAAATTAGTAGTGTCCCCCATTCTTGGCCTCCAATCATAACCCTATAAGTGTAATTACGTATGGAGTTTCCCTACTTCACTGGGAAGCCATCGTGGTTTCACATTCTCGATAATGACTTACTAACCCATATATCATTTTTGGGGAGGACTGGAAGTATACATCACATCTGCCCCTAAAGCCACGAAAACATCCTCCTTGCATTTCAATCAACCCACAAGTAAACAACCGATACCATACTTCTATTAACGTACACCTTCCAGATTGTCGTGTAGGAATTTGCTTGTAGTTTACTAGCTTTGGGTTTGGGAAATTCAGTCCCCCCCAATTCCTGGGCTGGTCCTTGGCACAAAGTTGATGTAATAAGACATTGCAGGAGGGATGTTTCACCCATTTCTCGTAGTTGTAGCACTTTTATTTTCTCTTGTACTAATGTGGTTCTTCTAAAGTGGACGTCTCTCTGACTTTAAGGTGGTGCAGTTATTTAATTTCTAGGTATGCTAAATAAGAGATGCTACTTAAATATTATAATTTAAATGTTTTATTCTTGAAAGGGTGCTAAAGTGATTATTATTTTATAATAATAAAAAAGAAACTGGATAGAGAGGCACTATTAGTTAATTGTGGGCTAAACTTTAAATAACCATGTTGCTTTTTAAAATATTCGTATTTTTCTACCAAAGGCACTGAGATGAATTTGGTCTCAACAGGCGGCCATAGTGAGCCAGCTTTACATATCAATAGGGGGGCGCTATCTGTAGTATTCCTGCTACCTGCAAAACTCAGATGTGATTGTAACTTCCCAGTGTAGCGACATGAGGATTTAACACAAAATTTGAAAAGAAAACCAGATTCAGTTGATTTCAACGGCGCTCTAATAGTTCTGAGTCTGCCCCATTATCTGATGACAATACATCTGTGCACTATTGGTGTTGTACAACGCATAAATAAGAGTTGTTAATAAGACCTACTGTGCTCAGTGCCATCCCTCTGGAGAAGTAGAAGCTTAAAACCAGAAATCTCATTTTATTTGTTTATGGTTTTATGGTATGTAAGTTCTAAACCCACATCAGCTAAACCCACCCTGTGTAGGATTCCTCTGATTTTTTAGAAACTAAAACCAAGCATGCTAATGATGCAACACTGCTGATCTATTTAATGACCTACATAGACCCAACTCTTGAGAAGTTAGGTCAGGTGTACTGAAATTTCTGTATTTCCTGCTGCGTGGTGGTAGTGGTTGCTCTTGCTGCAAGACAGTGACTCAGTCACTTGGCAATGTGGAATTACTGACATAGTATGCAAAAAAAATTGTTAATGGGAGTAGAATTTTTCAAAGCTGTGTTAAAATCTGAAGTTTACTGATGCCTTAATATTGCCCCCATCAAGCTTATCCACAGAATAGTCTTATTACATAATCATCCCCAGGTATCTGCCGTAGTAGCAATTTTAAAAAAATTCACACTGCATTTTCATCTGAGGTTAGAGGGGAAGGTGCACTTGAAACATGCTACACGAACATGGTAATTTAGTCATTGGTAGTCGCCTTCAGAGAAATAGCATAGAATACAAAATCAGACGTAAACAGCTTAAAATAAAGACTAGAGTTAGGGACTCAAATTCCCAGTGGTTGTGTGGAATCAAAGAATGACCCAAAAGGTAAAATGAAAAACAAAAAATATCTCTTGTTAATTGCTTCCACTTAATGTAAATTAACAAACATAAAAGAGAAATGTTTAGGGTTTTAAATCCTTCACACATGTTGCTGAAGGACCCCATCAAGATCTCTGGAAACACTGAACAGACATCATCTGTTGTCTTTTCTCCCATCTGAGACCGTATCATCATTAGAAAGGGCTTACCAGTGTAGCTATATTAGTATGTAGCTACACCCGCAAACCCTCTTATTGGAGACAGTTTATAACAGTTGAGGTGTCTTTATGCCATTGTAGAATATACCAGTTCCCCAGACAAAATAAGTACTATATTAGGTCTTTTGGTGACATACCTATGTCCCTTAGAGGGGAATTCCTTTTTCTCTACAATCCTAACTAATATAGCAATGCCAGGAAAATTAGGGAAAGTAGGGCTAATCCTATACCACCATAGGTAGGTTTCAGGCTCTTGTGTATTTAGTTACACTGCTCTAGATTTACATTTAATCAAGCTGTAGTTAACATCAAAATATTTAGAAAACATGTATTATGTTAATAAATATTTAACATGAAACTTCGAATAATCCTCTTTTACCATACTGGATAATCTATTAGATTCAGAGCCAAGAATCTTGAACATATCTATTATATCATAAATAGCAGCTCTTTCAAAACAGCCAAAAGAAACTCGCTCCCCCAACAACTGCCATACCTCGTACTCCCCAGGTTCTTCTGCTTTTATTTTAAAAGAAAGCACTTGAAACAGTGCTCTCTTCTTTAGATACGTTTAAGACAGATTTCTGCATAGTCTTCATCCCCTGTTACCAAGGGCATCGCTGGGCATTAGCCCATGGGTCCCGTGCTCCAAATGCCCCGCAGAGTGCCCCGAGCCATGACAAGCCACACGGTGCAGCACTCTTTTTTAGCCCTGGAGCACCTGGGAGCTCAGCTGGGGCCCGACAGGGTGGGACCTTTTAAAATCTCCTGCTCTGCAGCGCGCCCAGGCCCACGGCGCAGGGCAGCAGAAAAGCAGCAGGAAATTTAAAACCGACCTGGCCCAGGCCCAGTGCCAGGCCCAAGCAGCGAGTTTTTCTAGCATCTTTGGACCAGAAGCAAGGGTGAGCTGCAGGGGGAAGGGGAAACAGTACGGGGTTTGGAAGCCAGTTGAGCCATGAGCAAGCTCTGGGGAGAGAAGAGCCAGCTGCACCTCGGGGGAGCTGTGGCTGAGCTCGGGAGCAGGGCTCAGTGGGATCGGGGGGTGTCGTGGCCAGGCTCAAGGCTCCTGGTGGCAGGGGTCAAAGGGGAGCTGTGGCCAGGCTCAAGGCTCCCAGTGGCAGGGGTCAGATGCCTGGGGAGGGGAAATAGAAAGGGGTCCCAGCACTAGGCCATACTGCTCCCCACATGCCTCCTGGCAGCCCCTGCCCTGCCACTCCACCAGCCATCCCTGCCCTCTCCTCCCTTCCCCTGCCACATCAGCCACCCCACCCTGCCTCACTGCCATTCCTTCCCCAGTCCCCACGTCTCCCCTAGCTGCCACTCAGAATCAAATTGAGTTTGTAAACCAGTGTTTATTTTTTGACTATTTAAATTCACTCCACTTATGGTAAATTGTTTCCTGTATTTAACTGGCTTCTGGGTCAGAGGGCTGCCTTCAGACCTTGGAGGTGGAGGGATTGCCTAGTGCACACAGGCCCTAGGGACTGCACCTGAGGGAGGCCTCAGGGACGCCTATGCCTCGAATCTTTTTTCGATGTGGCAACCCCCTCTGTTAGTAAGACTCATTTCTGTAAAGATTAGAATAATCGTATGGAATCAGGATGCAAATTTGGGTCACTTCTGCTGAGACACTTCTTGCAAGAAAACAGTCTGAATCAATAAAAAAGTCTCAATAATTTAAATCTCAATTAAGATATTCCTTTGTCAGTCATTTGTATTTGAGCAGTGGAACTATTTTGTTCCAGTTGAATTCTGCCCAAATTTGGCTAACAAACTTACCAGCAAAGTTTCCATTCACTTCAGTGGGTGAAGGCTTGGACTCTGCCTACAATTTATCTCACACTACAAACAGCTGAGATATTCGAATGTCAAGCATGAAGCAGAAATTTGGAGATTCATGTAACTCTTAAGAATTTGGCAACACAGAACAAAGTATATGCCTATTTTTAAAGGGTGCTGTATTAGCAAAACTCTTTTCAAGAAGCTCAGGTTCTTGGTAACGAAATAGCATGGGTAGCGTTACAGAAGTATAGCTCCAGCGGGGAGGGTGGATGGAAGCAGTTAACGCTTATCTTCCACGGCATGCCTACCTCTTTACCAGGAAATAATAACTCCAGCGCCCTACTTAGGTGATAATGTGGAAGTGGGAGGTTGTTAATAATTGAGTAATCCAGTGACTAGCGAAGAGTTTTGGTTTCCTCTATCATCCACCTTCTTCTAATAACAATAAATGATGGCTAGGAAGAAGTAACTTTATTATACGCAGAGCATGGAGCAGTCTATGGCTGTGAACTTTACCCCAGAATTTACTTCTTGCTTCAAAAGTATGCTTTAGAATCTAAATTCTCACTTTTCAAAAAATTTCTAGTTCTGGTGATTACTGCAATGTAAGTTGGAAAGTTAACGAATGTGTTGACAGCCTCAGTGAGGCATTACATCCAAAAAAAAAAAAAAAAAAATCACAGAAGTCAACCCTATGGGCTTGTCTACAGTAGAAACTTAGCTTGACCCAGGTGCATGGCTCAGAGAGGTGAAAAATTCAGACAACTGAAAAATGTAGTGAGCAGAACTAACCCCCATGTAGAAGAATTCTTCCATCAACCCAGCTACCACCTCTTGGGGAGGTGGATTTACAGCAGCACACAACCAAGCATTTAGATGGTTATAAAGTAATAAAGTTAATGATAGAAAAATGACCAGAAATAAAATGAGTAAATTCTTGGGAGCAGGGGACATGATGCCTTCTCCTAGGGCTGCTACTAGCAACAAAATAATTTTAATATTTGATTCAGTAAAAATAAGTTTGTTTTCCTTTCAAACTTGCCTCAATTACTAGCCTTCTTCAAAAAAGGAGGGGGGGGGCCCTTCCTTAGCAGTAAATTTGAGTGTTATCTGAAAAAAAATCTACCAGCCAAATTGCTAATGTGACAAGTTCCAAAGGGGTAGCCGTGTTAGTCTAGTTCAGCAAAACAAATAAGGAGTGCTTGTGGCACTTTTAAAGACTAACAAATTTATTTATCGCATGAGCTTTCGTGGGAGAAAATCCCACTTTGTCAGGCGTATTGAAGATTGCTAATGTGATATCTGAAAAATGTTTCTGAATGGAAGCATGCACTAAGCTTTCTGTAGCTGCCTTGAAGATCACAGAAAAGTATCTGCCAAAAGCTTGAAAAAGCGGGCCAAAAATAACTTGTGGAAAATTCCAACAAAAATTCATTTTATCTACATTTTCCATGGAAACCTGACTATGTCCCTAGTGGAAATTTGACAACTGAAATTTTGGCCGAAATGAGACAAATTTTAATTTGGAGATGCTGCCACAGTAACTCATGAGACAATCACACAATCTCCCCTTTTGGAGAGAGGAGGCAGTACACCATGGAAGTCCCTGGCCATAGTGTATCCATCATGGGCCATGTAGTCCAGATAGGAAACTCAGCCCAAAGATTAGAAGAAATGAGGCCACTGAACTACAGCTCCTACAAGGTACATTATTTCCAAATAAAAGTATTTCTAGTTCCAGCCATTCCATTTTGCCAGAAAATGGAAAGATAGGGACGAAAACACTTTTTACAAAATTTTGCTTAATCAAAAGCCCAGTTTTCCATTAAAAACAGTTTGGAAAATTTTCAACCAACCCTATTTTAAATGTCATCGGAATCCTCATTAAATAGCCATAAAGAGCTTGATACAAAAGGATGAACTTTTCTAGAGGAATTGTTTCCACTGAGAGGAAAACAATATTTTAAGACAACCTCCCTTTCTGTGATTTGCACAAAAGTTGCCTACCTCTTGTTTATAGTGGTAGGAGCTCATTCCTGATACTAACATATAGCAGACAGCTGGTTTCTAAGGACCCAATTCAGAGAAAGCCTCGGTCTTTCAACATGGACTATGGCCTTTGGCTGTAGGTCCAGTTAATCATGATTCCAAATGTCAAACTGTGCATAGTGCATGAGAAACTCTTTTATAAAGAGCGGTTCTGGACTCTTCCAGGACAGCACTTTATACTCTAGACGGCCACTGATATTCAGTCTGAACAACTGCTGGGTTCGTATGAAGAGACAGCTCCAGTGAGGCTGACTCTGTGACCTTCTGGAAGGCAAGTCGTTGTTGGGTGTAAATAAACTGAATGGAAACAGCAAACTTGATTTTTTTTTTTAATTTTATTTTTAAAGGTATACAAAATTCAAAATTGTCATTGTACAGATATATTTAAAAACAAACATTAACAACTGATTTTTTTTTTAAAAACTGGCTATTGAGCAAATATTTTCACCTATTTCATATCTTCTTTTTGTCAGTTGGAAAGAAAAACTAGATCAACAGCACAAATCAAAGAATTTTAGTTGTGACCGTCATTACAGTAGTTCACTCACCCAGAAACAGACAACTAGAAGAGGAAGATGAAGAGATCATTGAGGACCATGAGGAAGTAATTAAATACCAGTGTTTAAAAATTAAGAATACCTGCACTTTAGGGTGTTTCCCCCCTAATATCTAAACCCAACATTAAAAACGGATCTTAACAACTGTAAAGCCATACATATGAATACTCCTGACATGGCTAACAGTGATCCCATAGAATGAGCTCTCAACGGCAACAAACAAGGGGGTGACTTTTTAATTATTTATTTTAAACTGGAATAATCCTGGAGTCCTAACCAAAAGCTCAACATTTGTTGCATATTTCACACCACATATGTTGAAATATGAAACATGGGTTTTTTGGTAGCAGGGCCAGATACTGTTAAATGACTTCATGACAGCACAGTTTTGTACATATATTCCAACGTTTGAGGTACAGTATTAGGTGAATGATGGTATAATACTGTTCTTGGTGTACTATATTCTTCTAGTAAAACATCTTTAGAAATGGTACAAGTTGTATAAAAAGAATTACTTTCAATTTCAAGAGATGCCATAACCAAAGGATTAAAAAGTGCTCTTGTAAAATGGTAGATACTGTGTACCCACTGCTCTCTTCTCTTTCAGTAGGAGTGTCAAATGCTTGATATCCCTCTGGGTCAGGCCATTTTACCAGCAGGTAAGAATACGGTACAAAAGCTGCCAAAAATCAAAAAAAGTACACAACCGTGTGCAATAAAAACACATCATTGTACAAAACAGGTTTCAAAACAAAGACTCCTTGGTGGAACATTTTATGACTTGCCCCAGAAATTTTCTTTTCTCTTCTGAGCTCGTTCCAGAATCTGAGATGCTAGTGAGCTGGAGGCTGCAGAGCGAGCAGAGATCTGGGACAACCTGTCATCTATGAGTGAATGCAACAAAGAAAACAAATCTATAACTAAATCCACATGTTAGACATAAATTTAAAACAAAACAGCTGCAACTGACTAATAAAGGCAAAAGTTTTATGTCACTTCTGACAACAGATGCTACAAAATCAAATACCAACAAACTTCTAAATCAGGCGTTAGCTTTATTGTTGCAGGGGAAACAAATTAAAAAGCTGCAAGGATAAATGACTGGCATTTTTAAATGAGAGGCTAAATTACAGCGAAATGCAATGGGAGTTGGGCATTGAACTCTTTGGCTCCTTTGAACACTGGAGCCATTGTACCCATCTTTATAGCATAAAATGATCCTCCAGAGGTACAAAACTGGCATAGCAGCTCCTATGCTTTTCTCTCCTTCCCCAACATATCTGATGTGGTTTTGGCTCGTGTATTCTAGTAATCCCTGGGTGCTGTCCTGGTCCCTTCAGGTTTATGGCAGCTATCACAGATTAGAACAGTTTTCTCGGGACCCAGTTGAAAAAATCATTTATGCCTGCGAGCCAGCAATACGTTTTCAGTAATGCAGTCCAGTCATGTAGTGGTGGCAGCTGGATGGGGTGTGCTGGATTTGAAAAACGACTGAATTACAGCAGTCCTCAGGCTGCTCTAAATTACTTGAGGGGTCCAGCTGCTGCAGCCAGATCAGAATGCGGAGCACAAACTAGCTTCTTTGCGCCCCCTACCTTTCAGATGCATTGTAGCGGAGGATTAAGGCGATTCTTTTTATTTTAGTCACCGCAGTTGGCTGGAAATGTGTGGGCAGTGCAAAGTGCGCAGCAAAGCATCTACATGAAGCATGTGAAATTCCACAGTGCTCTGCAGCATCCCACAATCTCACCGCACATTTGAGATAACAGCACTGTACCAAACTGCAGGTTTGTTACTAAAAGCAATGAGTGACAAAGTATGAGATGTCGGAAAAAGATTCAATTGTGCCCCAGTGTAGTTATCTTGAGTGCACATACAAACAGATTGAGCGCTCAACCACACACTAATATACACAACTGCAATTAGCCGTCTGCTCATAAAGGGGATTTTTTTCCATGTGCAACTTGGGACCTTATTTAAGACTGGTTAGTCCAAAAACTGCTTCAAAAGATTTAAGGCAAGCTTTTAGAGATGCTACCAAATGTTAAACAATCTAATTTAAACTCCTATAGAATACAGCACATTATAAGGCATGGTCTCAAGTTCTGTTTGAATTCTGAAAAGTCCCAGTTCTATTTGTTCTCCTCGTCTGGAAAACTGATACATCTAAGGCTATTACTGACAGGGACCATCTTACTAGAGTAGTGACAAAATCTGTAAGAACAGTATGGAAGTACAGCAGTGCATCAGGTCAGAGAGGCAGTCTCGGTACTCAATTTTGAAAGCTCTCTTGGAGAGTACACAGAGCCTGGACTCTCATTCTCGTGAGAACAGGCTATCCCATAAGATTACAAATACTTGCATCTTCTAGCTGAGTTAAAAATATATAGTACTTTTGCACTTTCCTTCTAGTCAAGGCTGGAGCCAGAAAGCAGAAAGGTGAGGAGCGGAGTGGGTAAATAAATTTGAGTTTGGAGCAAATAGTTGTATTAGCCATATTGTACCACAGTCATGCTCAGTTTCATTTTTAACCACATTTCACAGGTTTTTTTCATAGTGGTTTGTACTTAACTTTTCAGATTACTGGGCAGAGAAACATATTTGGCTTTTTATTTTTGATGGCCTGGCTAGACATTAATGTTTTATTGGCCTAGGCTGGGAATGGCTGCATTATGTCCTGTATGCACCCATCTCTTTGGGTGTACATACATTCAGAATTCATCCATATGAAACATACTGTTTAATATTTCAGAATGAAAAATACCTTCATCATTATAGTTTCTTTCCTGCAGCGGTAACTGGAAATGGCTCATCTTTGGACTCACAACATTCCCTAGAAGAAAAGGTCACAGTTATATTTTTAAACCACTTAAAAGAGAGCTGTTTCTGCATCAGAAGTCTACACAGCATAACACCCTCCAGAGACCCTGCCCCTCTACACTCCCCCTTTTAACATAGTTTCGATAGGACTATGATAACAGGGTTTCCAACAACATCCCTGTTCCACAAAGGAGGGTGCCCCACAGCACTTAAAAGGGCATATAAACATCACAGCCTCAAGTTGTGTTAGTTTTTAGCTGATTCTCCCTGAAAAGCTATGGTGAAGGGGAGAAATAAGTGTTGAATCACACCTAGCCTATTGTTCTTGCTCTTCTCCCCCAAGAGAGCAGAGTACCATGATGACGTGGAGATATCCAATTACCCATCCGTGTGGGTACCCTGGCTGGAAATGTATTAGGTTTCCCCCTGCTACCTACAGAAGAGAGAGAACTGTTCACATAGTACCAGTTATTTAAGGCATCTAATAATTCCTTATTGAAATTAAGAAAACTCTATTAAACAACAAATACCAGAACCTAAGCACAGAAGAAAGGCCAACTCCCCTTATAGTAGCATGCAAGTAACTCATTTAGGTGGAGAATAATGCAGTTGTTCTAGCAAGATGAAACATGCTGGTAGAAAAGATTTTCTCTGCAATAAGTCTTTGCTGAGAGTCACAAAACTTTGGGCCCTACACATTTGCAAGGAAGCGATTACCACAATCTAATACAAGCTCAGTTAATGGAAAAGACCTATTAAAAAAACCAACCAACCGTTATGCTGGAACTCTGGATCCCTGAGACTTCCTTGAATGCGACAGGACGGACTCCAGTATGGGGGAGGAGAGCATTTGGCTGATTTCTGCACAGGAGCTGTCGTTAGATGAGCTGAAGGTGAAGAAGGTCTTTCACCAGAAGCATTGAGAGTAGGCCAGGAATCCTTCCTCAGAGGCAAAGGATCTAATGTTTTCAATCCAGCAGCTGGGGAGGCAAGTAGTGGTGCAACTTCTGCTTCCCCTTCAAACTGAAATGCCATAGAAAGGTCTATTGCTGTTTTATCCACAGAACGGCAAATTTGAGTTATACCAAACAAAATACAGAGACACGTGCAGCTGGTAAGTGTTGGCTGTGTCTTGCTTCATTTAAGGCTTTGGGGCAGTGTTAAGCAAAGCTCACGTTACTAGAGATGACCCCCAAAAAGGCTTTACGTGTGTAAAAGCATCAGATTGCTTTCTCAGTTTCATCTGGCCCCAGCCTGCAATATTAGGCCAGGGGTGTATTCATACACAGGCCCAGATTAGATTCCTTCTTCCATGACCATCTCTAGGAGCAGAGAAAACATGGAGAAAGTACAAACTAATGGCCTGAGCAAAAGCTTGAGACTTGGGATTCCAGAGTTTCTAATCCAACCTCTAATAATACCTTTGTGGTCACAACCTCTGAATTTTGATTCCTCACCTGCAAAATGGGACAAGGAGATAACATGAGGACTAACACTCAGTTACCTCAGAGGAGCACTGTGAAGGTTAATATTTATGAACTGATCGGTATTAACAACACTGAAGGCCAGTGTAGGAATTTGAAAAGTTGCCTGACTCTTTTTCGACCAGAAAACAGCATTAACTTAGGGCTGATCTACATCACACAGATAGGCTGACAGAAAGCACTTTGTCGACCTAATTACATCAGTGCTTATAATAGTATCTTCCTCCCACTGATGTAAGCGCCCTATCACACTGATATAATAACTCCATCTCCACAAGAGGTATAAGGCTGCATCTGTGTACTCAGGGTGACACAGCGTCTATTTGGCACTTCAAGCTTCTAACGAAGTGGGATTTTCTCCCATGGAAGTTCATGCGATAAATAAATTGGTTAGTCTTTAGAAGTGCCACTAGACTCCTTGTTTGTTTTTATGTAGGCCCTGTATCCTTTACATCCTCTATTGGCTGTCTTATCAGGTTCCCGGCTTCTGCCATGAAACTGACAAGAAAGCTGGGCAGCTTAGAGCATAGCCACCCCCTTCTTCTCAGGAGAGCTGGATGGCTTCGGACCTCCCTCCCCTCCAAGCTAGGAGCCAGGTAGAGAAGCCTGGGCTTGTGAGCCATTAAACTGACAAGGTTGCTTTGCTCCTGGTGCAGAGCAGGCAGGGAAGGGGTCTGTAAGGAGCCAGGGCAGCTGCACTCTGCTCCCCAGAGGCAAGAAGCCCCGGCAGGCTTTACCTGGCTCTTACTGGGGAATGGGGATAAGAGAAGCTTTGGCGGCTTCCTCCACTCCCTAAAAGGAATGGGGGGCAGCCCGCCAGGAGCCTTGGGGCAGACAGGCTTCTGGCAGGGAACTGCCAGCAGAGTTAAGAAACTGGGCTCTCAGCTCCTCACACTGCCTCTTCAGTAAGCGGAAGCATTCCTGGTGAAGACGCACACCACCAACCTCAGGGGGTAGCGTGGACCTGACAATATCGTGGACTTAGGTTTCTAGTGTGAACCAGGGCTTTACAAACCCACGGGGACCGGGAACTGTACCGTGGCACCTTGCTGCTCTGCGGTACTTCAGACGTGGAATGCCCCCTGCTGCCTAAAAAGAAAAAAGTTGCTCGCACTGAAAGTTTCAGCAGCGCTGTCCCTGCCGCAGAAAGTGCCTCAGATGGTGGAGTTTTTTCAGCGGTGGGGGGTGTCTTCGTTTTCAGGTTGGCGCTTAGCTACATTTGTTGAGCCCTGGGGTAGACATACCCTAAGTCACAAGGGCTATGTCTACACTTACCAAAGTTAGTTCGAATTAGTTAATTTGAACTAACTAATTCGAACTAATTTTAGTTAGTTCGAATTAACTTAATTCGAACTAGAAAAATTTAGTTCGAACTAAGCAAGTGCCATTCATGGCACTTGCTTAGTTCGAATTAGCGAATTGCATTGAGTTCAATGGGCCGGTTAGTTCGAACTAAGCAATTAGTTTGAACTAACATGGCCACATTTGTTAATTCGACACCAGTGTGGCATGCCTCCCTACCTAGCTGGTGGAATTTAGCACTTTGCAGGACTTCAGGAGTGAGCTGAGCTAAGGGTGGTAGGGAGATCAGCTGCTCTTAGTCCCAGGCCTTCTCCAGCCTCTGCACACTTCAGAGCAGAAATATATGTAGAAGATAATGGAGCATTCAATCCCATAGTCCCCTTCAGTTTCCATTTCTTAATAAAAATATGCAACTACCAGCCTCTCTTCAGCAGCACAGATACGATTGACTATTTAGACATATCAATCCTTAAACAAGGTTAGAACAATTTTTCAGCTTGACACACAAAAAAAGATATATCTGTATCTTTCTACACTGCACATGGATAAATGCTTGCTTTGTCTCACCCTTCTGGATTTTCTTTCTCTTGAGGCTTGTTTAGATGCAGAATAGTGTGTTACTAAAGACTTTTTCTTTCTCTGCTGGGGGGGTGAAGACTTCATTTTAGGTGGAGACACTAAAACTGCACCTCCTAGAGTGACAGAAGACAAAGTAATACTTAGCTTTTAATGTAACAATTAAATGAATTCATGAATTCCCTCAAAACGTTGCTTTTCGTTTTAAATATATATATATTTTTACCAGTAGCTGGTGTGGTAAGATCATGGTGAGTTCTTTGGGCTCCACCAAGTGCTTTCAGCTTAGGAGTAGGAAGCCTGCCGCCTTTTCCTGACGATACTGAAGAAGAATCTGATCTATCTGCTGAACGATTCAGTGGTGAGGCATTTTCTCTACAAAAATGAGGGAGGATGGTCTAATGGTTAGGGCACTGTCAGAGGTCCCAGTTGAACTACACACTTCCTGTGAGACATTGGGCACGTCACCTAGACTCTCTGTTCCCCATCTGGAGAATGGGATAGCAGCACTTCCCTCTTTCGTAAGGGTGTTGTGGATAAATATGTTAAAGACAGAGATGCTCAGGTATTACAGTGATAGGGGGCCATAGTAGTATTTTCTAAGCAAATGTGATCAAACATCTTGTGCTACAACAGCGTTTGTGAAATACGCATGGTGAAAGGCCTAGAACTCTACTGTAATTAGATGGACATGTCAACAGCCAAATATTGTACTCAAATCAGTCCTCAATATTTCAAAATATATTCCTACACACAGGTGCTGTCATAACCCAGGGATGTCAATGCATTCCCACTCTCTCCTCTGTGTCAATAAACCACACCGCTGTGTCAGGATACAGCTTCCTGCAAAATGCACCAACGCTGTTCAAGTTTTCTGAAGAAGATGAAGGGTACATCTACGCGGCCACCAGGAGGGTGCTTCCCAGAGCAGACATGCACTAACTCTGCTCAAGCTAGCATACTAAAAAAACTGCAGTGTGGATGCGGCAGTATGAACTGCGTCTTGGACTAGCCCCTTCAGAACAGTCTTGCCTGACCTTCTGGGTCCATACGCTGGCTGCTAGCCCATGCTGCCCTATGCCGCCACATTGCTATTTTTAATGCACTAGCTTGGGCAGAGCTAGTGTATGTCTGTCTAGCCACACAGGGAGATGTCCTTCCATCGGCTATGTAGAATACTCTTAAACACTACATTATGCACACCATCCAAAAGACTATCCTTTCAGCCCTGCCAACCTTTCACAAATGAGTCTGATGCAGTCTTACATTTTAATTTTCCACCTAGATACATACTGTGCTATCACTTGCCTGCTCTGAGTGGCCTTCTGTACAGCTTTTAACATCGTAAATAAATGTTACACATTAAATTTCCTTTTCTTAATCAAAATATTTTGTGTTTAGTTTCTACACTTTAAGTTTTGCATAACTAAAATCTAATTTTCTTTGATGAATTCATTCACCGATTCAAATCTGTAAAGTAGCTCAGGGTCTCGTTCTCCTTCCGTTTTGGCCTTCACCTCTGAAGGCAACTGCTGTGAGAAACAAATCCTCTCTCATTCTGAAATTTAAGACACTTGTTGCTAATTATTAACATACAGAGTCATGCTCAAACTAGTGTCCTAGCAAATTACCCGTTAAATGCACTAGCATGTAAAGTTTAGTTTGTTTTTTAACTACCCCAGAAAGCGTGGAAAGGTTGGGAAATTTTAAAATATACCCTTTCATTTTGTTGTCCACAGTAGACTCTTTATCATTTTCTTCCAATTTCTGAATCTCTGCTGGTTCCTCTTTATTTTCTTTTTCTTCGTCTTCCTCTAATACTGGTGGCTGATTTTCCACTTGTCCAGCACTATTTTGTTCACCCCAAACTAAACGTCTTCTGACAGGTAACGTGGAGGCATTTGACATGCCTAACTTCCCGGTATTGTTCTGTTGGGACTGTTCTGTTGAGTCAGGTTGCTGCAGTATATATTGGCTTGCAGATATCTGTTTCTCAGGAACCCTATATAACAAAGCACACAGTATTTCACACCAAATATTCACTTTCCCCCCCCCCCCCAGTTTACGGTATATCGGTCTCTATACACCGCCTGCATCCAATTCCAGTACCTGACAGAAATTAATAATTTGGTTATTAAAAAGTTAATACAGATTAATCAGTCATTTATAATATGAGGTACCCTTAACTTTAATGTAAATTAAAGTTTTAATTAGATCCAGATATGTACTAAATTTTCAAAATTAGACTCTTTTCAGGCTAAGATTTTTTTTAAAGCACTTGAAGTAGGCTTTTAAAACCAGACTTCAGCATCTAAGTGATTTCTTTTTAGAAGTGGTGGGCACCTTTTGACCTCAGTCAATGGATTTGTTTAGTGCTCAACCCTTTTTGGCTACAATTATACAGATGGATCATTCCTCAGTCCCCACCAGGCAGAGACATAGCCATAGGTGGGCCCAGGCCCACCCACTTGGAGATGAAGCTCACCCACCGCAGCGCCCGGGTCTCATCACACCGCCTCTTCCCCTCCCTCCTCCTCCCACAGCTCCACTTGTTACCTAGTAACTGGAGCGTCTTGAGATGGTTATTCCCCTGCCGCCAAGACCTCCAAGACACTATCTGAGAGAAAGTGGATTGTATATGGTGGGATCCCATACAATGTTTTGAACAATCAGATTTAACATCAGGCGAAAAACTGCTTCTTTTTTCTGGCTTAGAAACAATTAACCATGCAATCTTATTAACAAAAATCTCTAAGATTTATTGGCAAAAAATGAAAGTTTTAGTATCTGCTCAATCCATTTTTATTGGACCTCAAAAGGAAGAGGCAAAAACCAGGAATGCCTAATTGCTTTCTCTTTATTTTAGAAACAGAAGTACAGTGGGACTAGAGCTGCTAATCCTAGGCTTACTGATTTGTTCCACAAAAAGCACAAATACAAATGTATGTAGGCGTGATACAATTTACATAATATATGGGTGTGACAGACTAGAAGTAGCCTGAGGCTGACTCACCGCTCTGAAAACTTTTCTGCATGGGCTAAATTCAGGAGATAATTGATTAAGAACTGGGTGATTAACCAATTAATAAGGGAATTCAGCTGTTCAAATAGGGGTGGTTCAAAAGGAGACAGGAAGAGAGAGTGAAAGGAAAAGGATGGGCAAAGCAGCCCAGGATCTCGGAGAAGAGGCAATCTGCTGATCTCATCTCTCCATTCCCAGCCTACAGCATTGGGGAAAGTCTTATGTTGCAGAGACAAAACTGTACAAGATAAATGCTCTGTTACACCAGAATGTTTGAGGACTGTGTGCCAAGTGTGGTGTAAGATTCGGAGGGGAAGTGTACCTTATCTTGTTTTCAGTAAATGTTGTCAAACTTCTTATTAGAGAAGAATATGACTTTCTACCTGCTCTAAAATAGTTTATGCTAAATCTAATAAATATTAGGTATCAAAGTTGTGTTAAATCTCAATTTAGTTTTTAAAAAATTCAGTTGTTAAACCTACATTATAACTTTCCATTCACATCCAGAATAAGCACCTTACCCAGCAAGATCTAGCGCTTTGATAGTGTTGCTAATGGTTCCTTCAGAACTAGAGTTTGAGGACACATCCCAAAGTCTGTTGTTATCCGAAAGAATCTGATTCAGATGGTACCGAGAGAAGTGGGTACCCAGGACTCGTTGCCTGTAAGCCTCTGCCTTCTCTCGAAGCTCTTTCACCTGCACATACAAACGTCAGAGAATGTCTGGTATTTTAAAATTCACTTAGAAGTTACAGTGAAGCATTTGTGCTAGCTAATGCTAACTATAATAGAAAGACAAGTTACACAGTACAAGACCAGACACAGCAAAAATACTGTAGGGTGCAATAAAAGCAGCAAAACGAAAAGTTAAGCCAAAACAGCAAGTGTATTTATTTAGAAGCATGTTTTAAAAGCAGTCAAGCCAATGCATAGTTACTGATAACTTATTCATTAAGCATGAAAAAATTATGCAGCATCCATGAACAAGATTAGTGCAGGATTCTATTTCTTCTTCAGTGTTCAGAATTTAATTGTTCCAAGCATTATAACAAGAACTTAGGTGCAACCAACCTCCATATACCACATGTAATTTAAGATGTTTTGAGAATCCTATGGGGAGGAATACAAAAACAGTCTTAATATTTCTTTTCTACAACATCACAGTAACATAACTATTGTGTGAACCATTTTAAAACTGACACCGTAGCTCTATGCTGCCTCCTAGGCTGCGTCTACACTGGTAAATTAAGTCGACTTAAGCTTGGCTTAAGTCAACTTAATGTGCCCTGCGTCTACACTACACTTTGCTTAAGTCAACTTAAGCTGCTTGCTTAAAACGACTTAAGGAAAATAAAGTCGACAATGAAAATTAAGTCGACTTTATTAAACCACCTTTCTACTCGACCTAAGGCTTAATTCGACTTTTTAAAGTCGAATTAAGCCAGTGTAGATGTGGGATAGCCCTAAGTCGACTTAGGCTACCCCAGGACTACACGAATGCCCTCCCTGCCGGGGGGGGGCACAGAGGGAGCCTGGCATGCCCCCCAAAGGGCAGAGCATGTGGGCATGGTGTGACACTCTCTGGATTTAGAGAAGCATTTATGATATTATTTTCTATGGATATCTCATAAATGCTATAATCCATAGGAACTATGTCATGTTTGGTATCAATAGAAAGGTAGT
>ML685797.1:20348066-20392468 GCA_007922175.1 Pelusios castaneus
TAAACTATATAATCATTCCCAGCAAATTACTACCTTTCTATTGATACTAAACATGACATAGTTCCTATGGATTATAGCATTTATGAGATATCCATAGAAAATAATATCATAAATGCTTCCCTAAATCCAGACAGCATCACACACAGGGCTCTGCCTTGCCAGGGTCCCTGTACCCCTTTGCCCCATTGTACACAGGGGGTGCCCCCTCCCCCACCACCATGGACCTGCCCAAGGTCCCTCTAGCCCCACAAAGTCGACCTAGAGCATCCAGTGTGGACGCTCTAGGTCGACTTTGTAAGTTCCCTTTTAAGTCGACTTTAATTTTAAGTGTAGACACAGTAAGTCGACTTAAAAGTGCAAGTGTAGACATAGCCCTAGAGATTAAGTACAAAAAAACATGGAATCAGTTATATTTTTGCAGTATTTTGCTTTTCTTGTAGTGATGTAGTCAAACAGTCAAAAAGCCTATCACTTCTAAATCAATAACTTTTGAATACTTCAAGGTGGATGTTTTGTCAATGGACCTACTCATATGTACAAAGTTAAACACATGCATATAGGAGCAAGACCTTGGACTGTGATAGTCACTAGCTATATGTCTGTAGAACTTAGTACAATGGGGAACTGATTTTGACTCTAGATGCTACTAAAAATCTCAATATTAATAGCAAAAGCATTCGTACTAAGACACCAGTCACTGAAACATCTAGGACAAGGTGGAAAATATACATTTTAAGCACAATAAGAAATTACTTTTAGTCCTAAAACAAATGATGTAACTCTTAGCTTTAATGATTCTAATGTCATCATTTCATTACTAAAACTATTTTCACAAAATTAAGAAATTAGATTGTGAACTCTCCCCTCCACACACACACAGTCTTGTCCTCTGCCAAAATACTGTTTGCTAATAGTTAGTGCCAAAAAAAAAAATCTTCCTTATGTTTTTATTTTCCTAAAATAGGTCTTTGATAGCAGCCTTATTGCTCTACTGATTCTGTCTCATAAAAAGGGGTAATGAAATGCAGTAGGATATATATAATGGCTGAGAGCAGGTATGCAATTCTATTTCTTCCTTTGGAATATTTTCCTATTAAATCTCAATTAGTTTGTTTTATGTACTCTACATTCACATATTAGATTTCTCTGTTATTTGCTGGAAGAATTATACTAAAGGGCCAAATTCTGTCTTCTGTTACACCCATGTAATTGCACTGAAGACAACTGTATACAGGAGTGAAAAATCACTGGGGTGGCACTGATGTAATTGCAGACTTTGGCTCATTGGGCCTCTCAATTAAAACACCAAAACTATTCTTTAGGAATATGTCATTTAAGACTACAGAATGCTTGATACAATGAAATGTGTAAGATTATTCAGTTTAAGTAGAGGGATGAAAATTAACAATGATAATTGATAGGCTGACCTATAAAAGGCAGAATATAAATTCAGAGCAATAGAACATTGCAGGGGGAGGAAAGGCATACTGAGAATGCTTTGCCTCTAGTCAATTGTGAGGAAGTACAAAGAAAAACCAACTCTTTCAATGACCCAGGAAGGAGCATTATCACAGCAGGACACAGATGCTAGACAGTCCTACTGTGATTATGAATTACCTCATAAATTTTTAAAAGGATAATTTAAAGTGATTTTTATTCTACTGCTGAAAAATAACCCTTAACAGTATATATTAGAACAGTTTCCTGGAAGCAATCACTATAGGTAAGGCTATTTTCGTTATAACTCTTGTTTTCGTACGCTTTAGACAGTCTCCGTTGGGTTGAAATTAATCATGTAGCCTGAGCTCTCACAAGGGAATTTTTTTTCTCCAAAATTTAAGAACAGCTTCAAGCTGATTGAGTTATTAAAGAATAAAAAAAACACAGTTCCATCTATATGGGTCAAGCATCTGACGAAGTGTGATCCCTCACTGACACACCTGTGCTGGTAAGAACCCTTAGTGTACATGCAGTTATACCAGCAAAAATGCACTTTTGCCAGTATGGCTTATTTTGCTCAGGAGAGTCTTGTATAAGCCATGTGACACACTGCCAATATGCTGAACAAATCTTATGAATTAAGATAAACCTTACTGAATTAGGTTAGTACCTTTGGGGTACGTTGTACATGAGAACCTCGGAGTTACAAACTGACTGATCAACCACACATCTTATTTGGAATCAAAAACACACACTTAGGCAGCAGCAAAGACACACACACACACACACACACACACACACAAAAAGCAAATGCGGTACAGTACTTTGTTAAGCGTAAACTACTACAAAACTAAAGGAAAGATTAAAAAAAGATGCAACAGTGTATGTGTTATTGTGGCACAGTATGCATCTTCTTTAGAAGGGAGGAGGCATCTTAATGTACTTCTTCCATTATCAGCCCTTTGAGGAGACCTTCATGATAAGTTCCAAAGGGGTGGCCATGTTAGTCTATTGCAGAGAAACAGACCGAGTCCTGTAGCACTTTTAAAGTTAGTCTTTAAAAGTGCCACAAGACTCTGTTTGCTTCATGGTAAGGTGTACATATACTAATTCAAACTGGAATTTCCAGGGATCCAGAGACAAAGAAAGGGTTTTTGGATAAATACCCTGGTTTTAAACTGTCTCATGGCCTTCTTCCTGATCCAGCAAACAGACAGGACCCTTGGTCCATGGATGACCCCTACCCTTTAGGAAGAGTTGGAAGAACGGGGTCTACCGAGGGCTTATAAATCCCAGTGCTTGTTCTGTGCTGAAGCTATGATGAGCTTGTAACTACAAGGAATCCCCTTGGGTACGAGCTGAAGGATTGCTCTTGCCAGAATCCATGTTAGGGTGAACTCTGGTAAGCTTATTACCATCTATTGTTTTTATTATATTTTCTCTGTAATGCTTTTTACCTTAAGAATAAAGTAGGCTTGCACTGGAAAAGCTGTGTGGTACCTTGTAATTGTAGCATTTATACTTGTTAACCGCCTCTGAAGAGAAAGCAAGCATGTCCTTGAGCAACCTCTCTGTGCTGAGGATAACACCTTGAAGGCAGGGAACAGTGCACCCTAGAAATACCCGTTGTGTAAGAAAGTGATGCAGGTCTCCACCCAGAAAAGCAACTAATTGGGCATCTGGAAGCCGAGAATGGATGCCCTTGCTTGACCACTGGAGGGGAAGTAGAGCTATTGTTGTGACAAGCTGTACCAGTAAAAATGTAGTTCTGTCATATGCTACATCCACTCCAGGAGCACACCGCCAGAACACAACACTGAAAAGGGGTAAGCTGTGAAGGGCCAAAGCACCTTTGTGGTTTTAGTGGCCTTTTTGAGAGAGGGAGGGGCAATTGTCCGTTTTGTTTTGTTTAACTGATCATAACTTCATTTTTTCTTCCATTTATAACTTTACATTTGTCTAAGTGATCCGCAGAAATCGTTCTCAGATGGTGGAATGCTTTTAAATTGCAAATTATCTGAAATATTTTATTTACTTCTATTTATTATTCATCACACAGGGACTAATCCTGCAGTCCTTACAACTCAAGAAAAACTAGTGATGAAGCAAGGATCAGGCCCCTAAGAGTTTTTAACCTGTTTTAAAAAGATAACACTAGGACCTTCTTCTGAAGCTGGATAATTTCCCAGCTTTAACTTACTTTTCAGCCATTACTACTACAAATCATTTTTAATTAATTAAAAGGTCTAATTAAAATGACTGCAAGCCTCCCAAGTGAAACTGTTTCAGAGACAAAGGGTTATACTGTGCTCTCATTTCATTGTATGGGGATATTAGTCAGACAGAGCAGCAGTAATAAGAGCTGCCCAGTTAAAGCCCCATAAAGCAAGATGAGAAACCCCTCTAAGAGCTCTGTTCTGTTCTCTGTCTGCATGCAGGGCTAGTCTGATATGCTCACAGGTAAACTATAAGTCAGAATCTGAATGGCAAAGCCTTGTTGATGAAAATGAGAGGGAAAGTTAAACAACTTTTGAAATATACATTATAAAAATATATGGTCATAATTAAAAGAAGAACGGGGGGAGAGAAGAATATGTGTTTGTATAAACATGATATTAGTAATAGATAGACATTACAGTTAATAGCATTTTAATATTAAACGGCCCTAGCTTTTTCAGTCGTCCAACCTAAACACTTTTAAGTTAGTATGCCATGAGAAAAAAATCCCACCAGTTTTGTTTTGAATACTTCATTGTGGAACCTCTTCCTTCCCATGTGACCTCCAACTAGCTTCCTCTGTGATACCCCATAAACAAATATCTTCCAGGGAAGACGAGACATCAGTGGAAACACAGGTCTACTGTCCTAAAGTGTGTGAACTGGTTGCCTTCTCTTGCTCTCTCTAATGAAAGACCACACATTTTCCCCCTACAACTCTCTACCTGACCCCAGTAAGGATCACTCCTTCCTGATAAGGACCAATACTAGTTCTCCATAAGTCATCCTTAACTTTGGTACGTACTGCTGTGATTATACTAAAAAGTGATAGCAAAAAAGATTCTAAAAGATAAACATTTTATTTCCTTGTCCTCACCCACCACACAACAAGTTCAGGTCACCCGCAACCACATCCTGTCTTCAAACTCCCCCCTTTTGAGTGTTGCCTACAGAAGATTTCAATTCCTACAGGTGTATGAAGTTGTTATCTGACAAAATGGTAAAAGCAAAAGGATTCAGTAACCCTTGCAATCAAAGTGTGCTCAGTAACTTACAAATCCCTAAACCCCAAACTGCACTAAGCTGAGTTTAACACATACCAAAAGTCAAAAACATTGTTTGGTTTTTTAGTCCTCTCAGGTCTTCATGAGTTTGGTTTCATAGTAGTAATTATTGAGGTACAGTTATAAAATCTTACCACAACACACCTCAAAGTCTAAAATGAGTTCCCTATATGATATTGTGTACACATTTAGGTGAAATGTATACAGAACAAAGCCAATGTAAAGTTGCTTGGTATAGCAAGAAAAGCAAGAGGTAGGGAACAATTTCTGTCCAGTCCCTCTGCATTAATTTCTCTGGATTATGAACCTGCAAAAACTCAGAACAAGGAGGCCTTTCCCACAGACCACCTCAATTACACATTTCCATTTTGGTTTGGCTGGAACAGACCACCTCAGCACACCCTAGGCACAGAGGTTCCACTGTGGAGTCACAATGCCTTTCCCAAGGACCATACAAGGATATTCCAAGAATTTTGTAGAATGGAGTATTTTGGGATGGATCCTTCTACAAAAGGGGTAAATCCTAAATTCCCTCAATGAGAGATGAGGACCCTCAGCACCTTGTTCACTGGGGCCCTTAAAAGAATATTTACATTTACATGTTTAGAAAATTTTGTAGGATACTCACTTGATCAGGTAGGTTTTTCCTGATACGTGACCAAGCTCCATCTTTGTATAAATAATGTGCTGGGGACAAAAATTTTGATCTATATTCAGTGTTCACCTTTCTAGAACATTAAGGGGGGAGGGAATAAAACAACATTAAAATTTGACTTTTTGTTAATCACCTAGGCAACTGTTTAAAAACAAATTTCATAATTATATAAATATAATTCTAAGTGCTCTTGTACAGTAAGAGTTGCATGATAGTTAAAGATGAATTCGAAAACTAAAACTTGGTAAAAATGTGTGCATCAAGTTAGGCTCATCCATATTTAGGCACCTAAAAAAGTAGTATGGTCTTCAAAAGTGCACAGAACTTACTAAAATTAATTGGTTTTCACACATTACTTCTCCTGTGAAATTATATACATATACATACAGACAGAAATTATATACATATACATACAGAAATCTATCTACTCTAAAAAAAGTACTGAGCACTTCTGGCACCCTCCTAATCTTGGCTCAAACTACAACTAACTTAATTTTCTCATTTTCAGCATAAATTTGAAATAACTCTTTCATTCATTTTTCAGGAATATAGACTATAAGAGGCAAAAGATAGAAAGTAATATTAATGTAATCTATATAAATATGGAGGGAAAATTCATAGTTGACCTCTCTCCTAATTTTTGGCCCAACAGTCATTTTCCCTTCCTTGAACTGACACAGCTTGCTCCCTTATGTTCTATTTGTGATGGTGTGATTGAACCAGTTCAAGAGGCAACACTGCAGTGCATGCACGCTGATTATTCTTCCAGAGGGGTAGCCTAGTTAGTGTATTTCAGCAAAACAAATGACGAGTCCTGTGGCACTTATAAAGAGTAACAAATTTATTAGCGCATAAGCTTTTGTGAGTTCTAACTCGCTTCCTCAGATGCATGAAGTGAAAATTGCAATATCCTAGATACATATACACACATATATACATATACATGCATGTGTATATATGCCTAGAATATTGCAGTTTTCACTTCATGCATCTGAGGAAGCGAGTTAGAACTCACAAAAGCTTATGCACTAATAAATGTGTTACTCTTTATAAGTGCCACAGGACTTATCATTTGTTTTGCTGGTTATTCTATTTCAGGAAGATATGTTGCAAAGCATTGACACATATCAACTGCAGATTCTTTCTATCAGCAGATGAATGCTGTGTGTGTTTGCAGGTGTTCACAATTTGGATTTGCTCTGTTGACTGCTTCAAATGCTTCTGTGCTGCATGAATAATCACAGTAGGATCATGAGAGGCACAGGCTACATTCTTGCAACCACAAATACCACCGCAGAGGATCACCATCCCTCCCTCAAAAGTCACTGCCAAACTGACTCTGAGCCTCAAGGCCAAAAGACTGATGAACAAAGAATTAAAGAAGCCGATCTTATTTTCATTTACTTTTCCATGAATAAATGCAGCTGTTGCATTTGTGGTTTTTCTTGCTTTGTAGCTAAACAAATTTATCCTCCAAGGTCTAGAAGACAGGAATGTGCCAGTCTTGGGCAGAAGACACTTAGTCACCACCACCCCAGTAAAATCTCAAAAAAGAAAAGTTGGCAAAGGAGAACAATTGGGGAGGCACATGGATTTACTAGAGAATATGAAGGTGGCAGGGGTGGACTCTATATTTTTTATTAATGTCCGTTTTCTGGGGTTCTCTCTCTTTTTCAGCCTTCAGAAGCACAGGAGCTGCTGCTTGCTAAAAAAGCATTTGGGAGCCAAGGCAAGTCTGGCAATGTAAGTACATTGAGGAGCACAATCTAGAACATCATCAGACAAACTCAGGTTTTTCAGGTGACTGTATGGCTCAGAAAAGGTTTCACGTTAATCTGGTATGTCTTCCTATGATGAGGAGTGGTGGGGACTGGGCAGAGCACGGCTTGCATGCAGCCAGTAAGTAAGCGGCTTGGCAGATGACTGAGTCAGCAGTCTTGACTTTTCAAAGCAGTCAATGAAAGACAAGCAGCACCAATATAGGATTGCACTAGAACAATTAACTGAATTCTTGCCACTGCAAAGCTTTCTTTTCCAGCACTGCAATGGCCCAGAATGAGCTGGTGGAGGATGCAGCAGTGTTTAGGTTTATCCACAGCAAGCACAATCACAGTGCTGTGTATGTGGAGAGGAGGTACAGATATGCTCAGGTAATGCACTTGATACCAATGTCAAAATGATGAATGCCCTCCCATCCCCTTCCAGAATATTAGGGTGCTAAATACCTAAATTCTAGGATTAGGATTTCCTATATTATACATACCCAAGACTTGTATGTAAAGAGAGGGGCTTTTGAGTAATATGCTGTTTATTTTTTTGTTTGGGTTGTTTCTGTTCTGTTTCTGATTTCCCTTGTTTTGGTGAATCTCCCGCTGGTTTTACGAATGTTTCTTTCCTTTCAGTCTAAGGCAAAGATAATTTTAGAAATATCGTATTAGCTAACAAACTAAAAAAAACCTCTGCAAACTCAAATTCTATTTGACACTAGCCTTTTACTTTAACATTTTAGAAGACAAAATCCCAGAAATGTAGGGCTAGAAGGGACCTCAAGAAGTCATCAAGTCCAGCACCCTGCACTGGAGCAGGACCACCGAGAAACCCTAGGCCATCTCTGATAGGTGTTTATCCACCCTGTTTTTAAAAATTTCTAGTGATGGCATTTCCACAATCTCTCTTGGAAAACTTAATTACCCTGATAGTTAGAAAGCTTTTTGTAATATCCAACCTAAATAATTGCTGCAAAATGAGCTCATTACATCATGACCCACCTTCAATGGACATGCAGAACAACTGATCACTCTCCTTTTTATAACAGCCCTTAACATACCTGATGACTGTTCTGAGATTCCCCTCCACCCTCTCCCACCAGTTTCCTTTTCTCAAGACTAAATTCTTTCGTCATAGCTCAGGTTTTCTAACCTTTTATCATTTTTACTGATCTCCTCCGGACTATCTCCAGTTTGTCCACACCTTTCTTAAAGTGTGGAGCCCAAAGGTAGACACAGTCTGCAGTTAAGGCCTCATCAATGCCCAGTAAAGGGGAAGAATTACTTCCGACATTTTACATACAACATTCCTGTTAATACATCCCAGAATTAGATTCGCCTTTTTTTTGCAATTATAATCACATTGTTGGCTTATATTCACTTTGTGATCACTATAACCCCCAGTCCTTTTCTGCAGTACTACTGCCTAGCCAGCTATTCAATACACACTAGAGAACTTTTAGTGTGCATCAGCAGGGTCCACATTGTCAGTTACACATCAGCATGTTATGTGCCAACACACCATGTAGACAAGCCCTCATGCACATATTTAATGCAAACTCTACAAGAATGCAGCATTAGGCTTGTGTTGAAAAAAATCTCAAAGCCAGAAAATATCAAAATTCAGTTTCCTACTGCAACATTTACTCAGCCTCATCATACACCCTATACATTTTATGGTAGATGTTTAACATAAGACTATAGATTTAATAAGAAACCACAGGAATAAAACTAAACCTGTGCATGGTGGCTAAGTTAATACTCCTATATAAATCTTAACTTGTGCAATTGCAACATTTTTAAAAGTACCATATGCTTTTAATGTTGCATTAAAGAAGAGGGAATTTCTGCATTTCTTTTATTATTTTATGAAATAGCCCCTGAAACTGACGTGAGAAGAATTTTAGGATTTTTTAGAAAACTTAGTTTTGTGCCTTTTTTTGCTGCTTTGTCATCTATAGGAGTTTCATTCTCTCCCCCTTCTACTCCGTTCAAATTTTTCCTTTATCATGGCTGTCAGGTTTTCTTGGAGTCCCTCAGATGCATATTGTGAGAGCACACTATATTGAAGGGACAGGTATGATGAATTTTCAAAATCACACTGTTCTTCAAAATATCAATTCATCATTGAAGATAAATATAAATAAATAGAAAACTATGTTTCAGATGGTGCAACTAAAAATTCCTTACTCTCTCATTTGCTCATCTGTCTCTTCACTTTTATAAATGTAATAATTAATTCTGCAGTTCCCTTCTGAGGTACACTGACCTGTATTTCCAGTGTGTAAAAAGTAAGCAGAAACCTTAAAACTAAACAACCCTCACACGTTACAGACTTTCTTCATACTTGCTAAAGCAGCAAAAGAGGGCACAAGCTCTGTCCTTTGAAAGTTACCTTTAAAGTAATGAATTGATGTAGGCCCCAATCCAAAGCACTGAAGCACACGCTTAACTTTCAAAAACTGAGAAATACCACCGACTTCAACTAGGCTATTTGTGTACTTTAAGTTAAGCATGAACTTTGCTGGCTCATGAGGCTCTGAGAGTCTTGATTCACTGTGGTAGTGACTCCTGCTGGTTTAATCGAGACACCGAGATGATGGACTGAACAAAGTCCCATCCAAACCTCATTGCTGGAGGATGCTTAGCCTATTCTGCAGGACTTTAAAATGGGGTACAAAAGTGAGCATTGTGTTAGGGAAAACTCATGTTTATCCTGCTACTGTGCAAAGTACGTTGTTTTAGGTCTTTTGGAACTGAGGTTACTGTCCTCTGATAATTCAAGGTTCTTCAGACTGACAGAATTCCACGGTTCCAGTGGATCTGAATTTAATAAAAGGACTAATCATTATGTTCCTTGAAGGCTTTGTCTACACTGCTCTTTTTTCTAAACATTTTGCATTCCTGGTATAATTGGTTCAGCTCTGTTACTGGAGAAAAAGCCAGTCACCACTGGTGTTTTTACCATATTATTATCGAAACCTACTCAAAATGAACTGGTGCCAAACCTGCCATCAGCAACCCATGCCTTCTCTAAACTTGCACTATCCTCAGTGCAGCTGAATTGGCCATAGCAATGGCAGGAAATCTTTGCCCAAATTATCTATTTATGTAAAGCCTAAGAGGTAGCTGACTGCTTTATGGGTTCTACAAAAGACACCCTAATGCATGAACTATGTGCTATCATAGTACTGCATTTAGCAAGTTGAATAAAAATTACAATCCCATCATCCATTTTTTGTTTGTTTTAAAAAGTGTAACCGTAGCCTGAAAATTGACTGTTGGACTTTTGTGATCACAAAAAAATTATTGCTTTTTACTCCTGTTAGACCTAGAGAACCAGTACACCTAATAGAACATGAACTGAATTCTTCTCCTCCTGGGCAGCAACAGACTATACAGGTGGCAATCAGGACATAACTTAACTTTCTACTGGCAGCAGAATACAGAAAGTAAAGAACCCAGTTTGAATCTCAGAGCCAAGCTGAGGATTTGGGCTGGCAATAGAAAAAACAAACAAATCTTTTTTACTTGTAAACTGACACAGAAACCACGAAGACACAACCATCGAGCCCCCACAATGTTATTTTAGAGTCCCTTTCTAATGCAGAACCATTCCCAATGGACTAGAGTGTCATATGTAAGAATTATAAAACTTAACAGAAAAACCACTTAAAAACAGAATACTGAAATACCAGTCAAAGATATTGAAGTATATGAATACCTTTGTTTCAGGGGAGATGTTTACTGGTACACATACAGGAACTTCTCTCTCCTCCAAATCACACTTCAGTTTTGGTCCCTTAGCTGGAGGAGAAACTTTGAAACTTCTCTCATATTCAGTTTCAGGAATAACTGCAGGAGACTTAAATGGGGGAATGGATTTTGTTGTATTGTGAATAACCTTTGAATTAAAAAAAAACAAAACAAAAAAGTTACCTTGCTAATCTTAAAGACAAATTTTCAAAATCAATTATCTTAGTAACTCATCTAGTATGCACATAAAGAAACAAAGAGTGAACAAATACTATTGTGGAAAGTTATCTATTAGATTTACAGGATAAATAGGGAAGTGGCTTAAACTTAAAAATAATTACTGAAATTATTTCTTTGTATGGATGTAATTCAGAAACATTTCTAAATCTAGACCCAACTGTTCGTCCTTGTGATTTTATTTTTTTTTTTTTTTAAAGCGTATTTCCTTTGGTTGAGGAAGACGGTGGTTGACAAATCTTTGCGATTCATCTTTAGATTTGTTCTCAGGATCACAGGTTTTTGAAACAATACACCATAAAGTCTCCATAAGAGCCATTAGTGCCTGTCAACAAGTACTGATGAACTTTTTCATGGTTTAAAATAAGATGCCTATTGGATAGTAATTTGATCCATTCTGTTCTGCACTTAATTTTACATTATAAACTATAATGTAGAAATTTGCTTGACTACTGCAAATGGTGAGATCTAATTTTCTGACAGACTCTTGAGAATTAAAGGACATGCCATATGCCACAGAGATAAATTTTCCTCAGCTTTGCTTTATGGGCTTGGATTAGACCAATTATCCTACAGTCAAGATAATTTGGATATTGTTAATGCACCTGTTCTAGGATCAGGTATCTCTGCTATTGTAATATTCAGAGGTACTTTTCATCAGACTGTTTATAGATATAACTCAAAGTCTAGATCAATATTCTGTTAATAACATTAGAATCTCATGATTAAAAAAAAAAGTCTGAAATCCTGATACTGCTAACACTTTGTATGTGTATAGCTTTACTACTCTGATTAATCTCATTAAGATCAATGCAGTTACTTAATATTAGTAATTTAAGGGTATGTGTAAGCATGGACAGGATCAAGGTCCTTACTCTGTATGTTTTTGGAGTAAACTGTGCAAAAAGGGAAAAAAAAAACCTTTACTACTTCAGACCTCCTGGTTCCTTGCTATGGAACAGCAGTTTTAATGAGTACCAATTAGGAGCGCATCATACAGATTAGTAATAGAATCTCAAAGAAAAGGAGCTTGCTGTGAAGTCTTTCATAATTAAGCAATGTGATATTAGAACACCACCTACCTATTAATGAACTGATCCTGCCGACTCTACACAAGCAAAATTCCCACGGAAGTAAATGTAATTGCAATGACACTTTTGTTTATGTAGAAGGCTGCAGGATCAGATCCTTTTCTAAAGGCTCACATATGAATTTGATCATAAACGTAATGTGCTTTTGTATATTCGGAAACAAAAGTAGCACTGTGAATAACAACAAACCAGTCTACCATAGCAAAATATTAGGAAATCATAGTAATTAAATGACTTTCTTGATTGATAAACTGAATTATACATTTACTTTTCAGATTTTTTTAAATTACCTGGTCAGCTGCAAGTATTGGAGAGTTTTGGGGAGGAGTTTTCCAAACAAACTGCCTTTGATATTCAGAATTTCTGGGGAAACTATTAGAAGGTGAAATATTCATGCCTGATTTCTTTTGCAGAACTCTATGAAACTGTCAACATAAAAAATGAATCAGAAAAAAACTCCATTTATTATACTCAACTTTCTGTTGCTGCAATTTTCTTTTAACTAAGCTGTTATAATTCACATCCTTAGATCAGTGTTGCTCTTTGCTTAATCCAAGTAACTGGATGAAAGATACACTCTCTCATTCTGGACATCTTTGAAGACTACACATTATGGAATATATTCTGGTCCAACCAGCAGACCAAATTTGGTGATGCATCCTGGTCATGTGCCACCTGAAGCATGTTGCGCAAAGGTTAAGAAGAATCTGATCCTACCTAACAAACAGTTCTTCCAACATAATGGGGGCTTAGCATAGATTAATGTCAAAATACAGAGCTACGTAGAGACAGTAATAACAGAAAGCAGAAATAACTTTAAGCATGAAACTGCCATAACTGTATTTAATTTACTGTAACAATCACACTACTAACTTTAACCATAGACTTCAAAAAAGGGAAAGTCTTTCTAGTGATTCCTACCCCATTATCCGTTTTTTCTAAGTCCTTTTTTGGAGGTACAAATACTGCATTTTGGTTCACTGGAGTTGGGGGTGGCCTCTTCTTATTATTGTTTTCTGCAAGAGAGATGGCTGATTCAATTCTAGAATCTGCAGAGTGGGACCGAATTTTTTTAGGAAGTCTGGGTGCTTCAGGTGTTTCAATGTTTTCCAGAGTTATATCATTATTGTTGTTATCTGTGTGTGACTCTGCAGGCCCAGCGCCTTCAACTTCTGGTGCATCATCCAAGTATTCCTCCAAATCATTGTCTCCTCTCCATTCAAAGGACTTTGAAATCTGTGGGTTGAAGTAAGGCACCCTTCTCTTGGAAATGAAGTTTGGCTCTCTTGTGATTCCTACAAAATATGCATTAAGCTTGAGCACAGTAAACTATGTCTATGATGATTTAAAGATTTAATAATTATTAAATGTTAAATAAATATTCAATATTAAGATTATTTAATTCCCAGTGAAGACAACGGGAGATGTGCGCTATGGGCACTTAGCCAGTTACAGAATCAAATCACATAATCCAAGTTCTACCTCTTTGCAACTCCCAGTATAGTCAATGGGAGTCACGTGAATGTAGCTGAGAGCAGAACTTTAACCCTCAGTCAGTAAAATTAATTTAGCTAAAAGTATCACATCATCAGTAACGTGCACTGGCCAAATGGAGCATGGAACTTATGCATGTTGAATAGGTGCATGGCTGTATAGATTTTCATTTTATAGTCACTGGAGAGCAGTGACCTGTCACCATATCTGTAATAACATTCTGCACAGACACCTGCACAGATGCCTTCATTAAAATATAAATCTCCTAGAGCAGCCTTTAAAATAAACTCAACATCTTTAATAGATTATAAAATATTTTTAAAGCATCGGAAAGACCTTTTCACATTTACACAAAAAAGAGACACTAATTTATCTGAGATGGTCTTAAACAATAATAAAAAATTGGTGACTTGTGTAAGAAAATAAGAATTACCATGACATTTTTAGGGGGAGGTGGGTGGCTCAACATAGTTAAATAAAGCGTGGCAACAGAATCCTGCTGAAGAGTGTTAAACAGCTAACAAAGGACTCGTATTTGGCTAAGAGAAATTATTGCAGCATTTATAAACTAATTATGAGGAACCAGAGTGCAGCTGGAAAGAAAAACTATTTTTCAGGCAGAAGCTAACATATAAAAAGTCAGTTGCATAAAATGTTTGGGCTGTAGTATATACGGCTTATAAATACCATAAGCATTAACATAACTTCTGGAGGAACATTGGGAAAATGGCAGAAGGAAATTTTGCACACTCAAGCCTACTTATCTGTTTATCTGGCTAAGTGTTACAAGTCATTCTTAAATTGCCATGCATTTGAACAGAAAGAACCAAGAGTGAGCTAAACATTAGCAGTCCAAGGTGACACCAGTTGGTATTTGAGTGGTGCTCCTAGGATGTGCGTGGTTAAATTTGCCCAGAAAAAGAAGTGGGCATACAAAATGGAAATAAAGGTGTGGGAGACATAACCTCATGACAACAAAACTCCAGAGCTATGAAAAGAGATTGCTTTTTTGCCAACCACAATTTCAAGTCTTGTTATATTTGATAAGTTCCAAAGGGGGAGCTGTGTTAGTCTAGTTCAGCAAAATAAACAAGGAGTCCTGTGGCACTTTCAAAGCCTGACTGGTCTGTTGCAGGGATATGCCAACTTTGCCCACATATCTACACAAAAGACACCATCACAGGACTAAATCCAGCCACCTACTTCGATCAAGGGTTCATTCACCTGCTCATCCACCAATATGATTTATTCCATCATGTGCTGGAAATGCCCACCTACCTTATATATTGGACAAACAGGACAAACAGTCTCTACGCAAAAGAATAAATGGACACAAATCTGACATGAGAAATCACAACATTCAAAAACCAATAGGGGAACACTTCAATCTCCGTGCTCACTCCACTGACACCTTGTTAATAGCGGTACTCAAACAAATGAACAACAAATCACAGCTTCAAAGAGAAACTGCAGAATTGAAATTTGTATGTAAATTAGACTCCGTTGCCTCAGGGTTAAACAGGACTTTTCTTTCTCATTACAATAGGTGATCTGATCTCACCTTCTTCTATATCTGGGTCTGAAACTCAAATCATCACAAGGGCCACATGAGGACTAGGATATTGGCCCGAGGGCCACATCACTGAAACCTTTTCATACAACAGGGCCACCAGTTTAATTAAAATTATATTAAAATTAATTAATTGAATTCAAAGTGATTGTAAATAGAATCAATTAATTGAATTTGAATGAATTTTAATTGAAATTTAATTTTTAGGAAAAAAAATTAATTTTAATTAAAAATCTAAGTTTTTTTTAGAAAGAAAGAAAGAAAGAAAGAAAGAAAGAAAGAAAGAAAGAAAGCCCAGAGGGGAGGCAAGCAGCCACAGCGTCTCCCAGCTGCACGCCAAGACCGGGCAGGAAATGGGCCGGGCAGAAGCCCCCCTCTCCCACCCAGGGCCCCCTTGGAGCTCCACCAGCAGCACAAAGCCCCCATGAACCCTCCCCACACCCCCAGGCTGCCCTCCTCTGAACCCTCGCACCTGAGCCTTGTCCCAGACCCAGGGCTCTCTGGTGAGTGGCGGCAGCTCCTGGGTGGCAGTTGGCTCCTCCCCAGCAGTGGCTGATGACACTCCTGGCCGGGGGGGTGGAAGCAGGCAGTGTGGTGTGCGCGTCCTGCCTCAGAAGCACTGCCGACGCCGAGCTCAGCTCAGTCAGTGGCAGGATCCCGGACGGGAGGCAGGCTGCTGCAGCCCAGCCAGCAGAGGGGCTTGGCACTTAAAAAGCCCCACAGGCGACTTTTGGCTCGCAGGCCAGCGGTTGGGAGCCCCTGGATTCCAGGTCTCATCACGGGCTGCAGGAGGTAACTCCGTGGGCCGCGTGTTTGAGACCCCTACTCTATGTGCTGTTCCCCAGCATTTGAATTTTAACATCTATTTTGATTTGCTCTTACAACCTGACCTGATCCTATGTCATACACTTCCTGCATTTAATTTCCTCCCATTCTGTAAGTTTCCCATCTTCAAAGCATCTGACGAAGTGGGATTTTCTCCCACGAAAGGTCATGCGATAAATAAATGTGTTAGTCTTTAAAAGTGCCACAGGACTCCTGGTTTGTTATATTTGATATTTATCTTACAGCCTTGTCATTTGTGCCACAAGCCTATGCCGGTGAGTGACCCGCATTCCAGCCACCTCAAATGCTCGGGAGAAGCTCACGTGCGGAAGCACTGCTGGATCTGCAAGAATTTCAGACCCCACTCCAAGGCCAGAGACACGAGGCTAAGGTTCATCCTCATGGAGGCAGCTCTCTGTCCTCGGCCTTAGCACTGAGTACTTCAGCTTCTTTTCAGAACGCCACAGCAACTATTAGATCTCAGCGCCAGTCTCCGTCCCTGGCACTAGTAAGGGATGTTGACCCTGCTTCACAGGAACCTCAGCACTGCTCTCTGTCTCAAAGGCTAAAGAAGACAGCTCCATCTAAGGACTCTGGGGGCCACTCTCCATCATCAGTACCAAAAAAAAAAAAAAATCAGAGGAAGATGGACAGAGGTCGATTTCTAACCCTGAGGTCACAGAAAGACTCTAATAGAGTGTGTCCAAGGCTGGATCACTCAGACTTCTACAGCCCACTTGGTACCATTGACTCTGGCTCCAGAACGAATACCATCAAGTTAATCACCATTTGACTTCCCGAAGAGACACCAGATGCAACTACTTGATACTACCTTCATCACCAGAGCTGTTTATGGCTGGGAAAAACTCTCTCTCTCTCCTGGTCCCATTATCCCCACCAGTACAAAAGAAGTTGATTGTGATACTTACGGGAAGATCTGCCAGAACACCGAGAGTCCAGATGCCCTCAAAAGGAAACCAGCCATGATGGCTCAGCTCTGAGCTCCTCCTCCCTCCCAGCACTGTTCACCAGTAGCGCCACTTTACCTTGATCTCCAGGAAGGGATTCCTCAGGTATAAAAGGGGAAGGGGGGAGGCGGCAAAGCAGCTGCACCAGCAGTCAACCTGGGGGGCAAATGGGGAGGCTGGCGAGGTGACAGTAAAGTGGGGGGGGCAAGGAGGCCACAGGGGAGAAGCAGGGAGCCAGCGGCAAGGCTGGGGGAAAGTGCGGGCCAGGGAGAGGCGCTGGGGGGGGGGCAGGGGTAGGGGAGCTGGTGGCAGATCCTGAGGGAAGGAGGCAGGGGACCATGCTATGGGGGGGCCACATCCTTGACTTTTGCCCAGGGCCCCATATTTGCTAAAACTGCCCCTGACTCTACCTGTCTCTCATGACAGACTCTTGGTGGCCATTACTTCTGCCAGAAGGGTCTCAGAGATCTGAGCCCTTACATCAGAGCACTTTACAGTCTTTTTCAAAGACGAGGTTCAGTTGTAGTCAGATCTGGCACTCCCTCCAAAGGTGGTCCATGGTAAACAGGATATCTTCCCTCCGATCTTCTATCCCAAGCGCATGCCAACAGAGAGGAACAAAGACTCCACCCGCTGGATGTCAGACATGCATTAGCCTTCTATATGGAAAGCACTACACCATTACAAAAATCTACATGGCTTTTTGTGGCCATTGCAGGAGAAAGGCCTCCCAATTTCAACCCAGAGAATCTCACTGTGAAACACTTCCTGTATCCGTGCATGCTACAACCTGGCAAAAGTCCCTGCTCCTCCTGCCCTTACAGCTCATCTCAACAGGGCTCAAGCATCTTCAACAGCATTCATAGCTCACGTTTCTATTCAGGATCTCTGTAGTGCAGTAACATGGTAGTCAGTCCATACATTTGCATCTCATTATGCCATCATCCAACAGGCTAAAGACGACCCAGTTGTCAGTCAAGCAGCATTACAATCAGTCTTTCAATAACTCCAAACCCTGCATCTGCGCAACAGCTTTGAAGTCACCTACATTGTAATGGACATGAGTGAGCACTTGAAGAAAAATGTTATTAACTTTCTGTAATTGTTCTTCAAGATGAGTCACTCATGTCCATTCAAACCACGCCCTCACCTGCCCTTCTGTTGGCATTAGCCAGCAAGAAGGAAGTGAGGGGGTGACAGGGCCCTTTATACCAGCTCCATGATCACAAGACTCCAGGGGAAACCAGAGCTGATCCAATGGATACCACTGAAGAAAAATCTTTCCAGTGGCAGTACCTGGGGTGAGCACATACCTACCTGGAATGAATATGAGCAACACATCACAAAGAACAACAGTTACACAGGTGAGTAACTGTTTTTTCTTTAATAAGGAAAAGCAAGTGCAATTAGTGGTTGCTGTGCAACAATGGCTTTTTTTTTTTTTCTTAAAGAGAATTGGTATAAGATACCATTAAATTAACTCTCCCTGTTAACAAGAATGGTAATTTGTTTTTAATTCAAGAGGCAAAACGGTGCTGTTTTCCAAAAGCAGATATCTAGACTGTGATTTGGTCTTTCATTAAGTTATCGTATTTTAAAAACCTAAACTGAGATCAGCTACTGTTCAATTTAAAAAAAGACCCAGAGGGAAGGGCATGATTAACTTCCAAGCCAGGGCCATAACTGTGGGTTGAGCACTTTGCCCTCACTCTGAAGCTGAATGTAATCAGCACCTCCCACAAAACCTTGGTTCCATGAAGAATTGAGCCCCTGGACTAGATCGTAAAGGCACTCAGTATCTCACAAAATTGAGTCCCAGGAGCACAGTAATTCACACTGTGATGCTGTCCGGATTTAGGGAACCATTTATGATATCATTTTGTATTAATATTTTATAATTGTTATAATCCATAGGAACTATGCCATGTTTGGTATCAATAGAAAGGTAATAATTTGTGAGGAATGATTATATAGTTTATGCGTACGATTCGTGTTCATATTAGAAATTAGGAATATGATTGTTATATTTTAATTGGTGTGAGTCTGGGGAAATTCCCCAGACTGAATGTCTACCCAGCCATTGTCCCCCTAATGGCCCATTAAGGAAGCTCCCCAGTATAATGGGCCGAAGGAGAAAACCTGTTGAGCCACTAGGACCTGAACATGTGACTCAACTCCATTTTGATTGGAAAGAACTGCACACAGCATGGAGACGGCCAAAGGGGATAAAAGGCAGCAGCCCCGACTCCATCTTGCTCTCAAGTCCCCAGTCTACAGCCAACACCCATCTCTGGAACTATTCCTCTGAGACTGGACAAAGGATTGAGGCCCACCCTGATGCTGGGTGTTTACCAGAGGAACAAGCCTGCAAACTGCTTTACATGGACTTTAAATCATTTGTATGTATGTGATTCGCTTTGACCCTTTAACATCTCTTATATTTTGCTTCTTTTCTTCTTATATTAAACCTTTAGTTGTAGTTGCTAAAGGATTGGCTACCAGTGCGGTATTTTGGGTAAGATCCAAACCTATATTGTCCTGTGTGCTGTGGCTGGCCCTTTGGGGTCAGGCGAACCTATATCTTTAAGGGACTGTGTGGCTAGGTGGGAGCCGGAGGAGCTGGAGTGCAATAAAGGGAGCTGTTTCTATTTTGGGCAGATTTCTTGGTACACAGTGTGGGGAACCAGAAGCCTGGTTGTGACTGATAGGGAGACTGGTTTAAGTACCACCCATCAGTGTGTGGGGAGTTTGGCTCCCAGTTTTGCAGCTTGCCCTGATTTTTGCACGTCCAGGAGGGTATCCCAGGAGGCCCCGGTCACACACACTGCATGAATTCTTATTTTAACTCACCTCTATTCTATTCTATTCTATGCATGGTCTTATATCACATTCATCACCATAGGATCTGAGTGACCTTGGGAGTGCACTACATAAAATAATTGCCACTTGTCAGGAGTTTGTTCTGAAATCCTCTCAGCAGGGGGTAAGTGTGCACTATGGGAGGATCTGTTTTGGGAATATTTTTAATAATACCATACACATTGATATATTATTGTTAGAAAAGGCAAGGTCAAAGACAGTACGTTGTACATATAGCAGGAGGTGATGAGGTGAAAGGATAAATACTTGTCTTGCCAAATTTACCTATCAAACTGCCTGCTGCTTACCCTGCCACCCAATTTTACTATCAGTAGATGGCTCTTAAAATGCTTAAATGTCAAGCTCAAACAAAGCAACCACTCTTACTCTATGTATACTCTGAAGACTAAAAAAGGGATATAGATACACGTTAATCTCTTTCATCTACCTATTAGTTCAAACTTTTCTTACTCATCTTCAAAGCACTGGACTCCTCCTACACCTCCCTCTCTTTTGCCTCCACCTCATGTGCAGTTTCCTTTGTCATCTCTTCCCATTCCTGCATTTGTCTTCTTTCATGCAAACACCTATACTGCCAAATTATTGCACTAGGACCCCAAAGGCCTTCCCTTTCCTTCATATGTATGCTGAAAGCCCATCTTTTCCAGCAAGCCTCTCAATGATAAATCTTCATCACAATGTTGTTATCCTGGACCATCATGAGCCTAAGATCAAAAACATCAGAAATAACTCATTTGATTTATTACCTCCACCACCCCTGCAATTCAAACCATCTTGTGCTAATTCTGTGCCTATGTTTCCTGTTTAGGGCTGGGCATACACTGTTAAACAACATGTACATTTCTGGCTTTATATAAATAATGCAAACTCAAATTCACTCTCGGCAAAACTTAGGCTATGAGTTATGCAGTTATTTCTAATAGCTTACCTAGTTGATCAGATCGAAGTCCAGCACATGAGGATTTTTGCTCTTGGGAAGGGTTACAAAACTCTGACAGATCTGATTTTTTCCATTTGAAGTTCCTCTTATATTCACTCAGTCCCTACAACAAATGGACATACACTGTGAATAGTGCCATTTTGCCATGTTAGTCCCAACACAAGAGATCTCCAAGCACTTTAACATTCATAGGGATGCTGTAAGCACAGTAAGCAGATACGTAACTCAGCATCTTCTAAAACAAACGATCAGAGTAAGCATAAACTTCTTACTGTGTTTTCTCACTGCAGCATCAGAAACAGTGCAAATAGAAAGCCATTTCACATGCCAAAGATATCGCCTAGAATCTGCATAATATTTCAAGTGTTTGCATCTTTACAATTAAATATTATGGTTCCAGTTCATCTCAAACTTCTTCCTTGGATGATACTTGCCTGACTCAATCTTCATACAAAAATAAGGTTCTTGCTTCAATGTATTCTGCAGAACTTGAACACAAAGTACATTTCTAAATAATACTCCTGGGGGAATTCAGCATGCATGTGTGAATGCGTGCAGAATTCAGGGCCAAACCCCCCACACACACTCACAGATTCCTTTGCTTTCTTGCAGAAAATAGGGAAGCAAAGTGAAGCCCACATGGGGGGCAAGGGACACCCATGGGCATAGTTTGGGAGGGGGCACTGCCCCCCAAACAGAGGCAAGATGTGGTGAGGACATGGGGAGATCAAATGCAACTGCTCTCCATTTATGTGAGCGCCAAGCTGCCCAGCTGAAGGAGGGTACCATCCCTCTCTGGACACCGCCTCCCGGGTCCTATTCCCGGTTATGTTCCCCTTCTGCATGCTGGGAGACATCCTGTTTTCTGAACAACAGTGAGTACCCACGGTGGGGCAGGGCAAGGGGGATGAAGAAAATGGGTGCGGAAGTGTGAGATGAGGTGGGTGGAAAAGGCAGTGAAGAAGGCATAGAGTGGGATAGGGCAGGGGGAGGTATGAGTATGGGGAGGGGAATGGGGCAGGGAGGGTAGGGGATGGGGCAGAGGAGACTGAGGAGAGGAAGGGGATGGGGAATCAAGAGGGGGGAGTAGGATCCAAGCATGCAGCACCCCTCAGCAGCAGCTTATCAAACCCCCACCCCAACAAGTGATGCCTCCCCTTAACCTGGATCACCTCCACAAGCCCCCTGTAGCCAGAAGCCCACTCCACTGAGCCCCAAGCAGCTGCACCTGGACTCCCCCCCCCCCACGTATCTGGAGCCCCCTGTTGAATCCCAGCCCCCCACACCCACATGTACCCCTTGCGGAGCCCTACCCAGCTTTATATGGTCCTCCCTGAAAAGTCCCAATGCCCCTGCACCCTGCCCCCAACAAGTCCCTGTGCATCTACATCCCCCACAGAGCTGCCCACTGCTAGACTGTCCCACACAAAACCTCTTACTCCATACCTGGATCCTCCCATATTAAACCCTTCTACACTTGGATTCTGCTGGGCTGAGCTTGCCTGCCCACACCTGATAGGGCCAGGCCCCAGGATGTTTCTGGTACAGGTCCAGCCTTACGGCTTTTCGAGGGTCAGATGCAGCCTCACTGCTGAGTCTCTGTTCCAGGAGAGCTGCAGGGTGCTCTCCCACTTCTGTGCAGCCAGTGGCCTGGGCTTCCCACTATCAAGCTGGAGAGTCCACATTTACTTATTAAATAAAATGTGCAGAATATTTTTTTTTTGGTCCAGAATTCCCTCAGAAGTAAAATAAGCGTGGGGTACTGGGCCCCCTTAGTTCATCACAACTAAGAAACCTGCTACTGGGTGAGCACCCACATGCCATCCCAATCTGGTGCTAGCTTGGTGCCCACACAGTACCTGTACCAGCACACATCCAAAATCCTGAACTCTATCTTAGCATCTCAGCACTCACACACAATTCTGGGCCAGCCCTGTGCCCGCTCAGATCCTGGGCCAGCCCATCCCAGCCCTGTGCCTGCAAAGATCCTGCACCATTTCAGGCCAGTCCAGTGCCTACACAGATCCTGCACTATCCCATCCCAGCCCCGTGCCTGCAAAGATCCTGCACCATTTCAGGCCAGTCCAGCATGTACACAGATCCTGCACTATCCCATCCCAGCCCCGTGCCTGCAAAGATCCTGCACCATTTCAGGCCAGTCCAGCATGTACACAGATCCTGCACCATCTCTCCCATCCTGTGCCAGTTCAGCACCCACACAGCTCCTGCACCACCTCCATATCCCGTGCCAGCCCAGTGTCCACACAGGACCTGCACCATCGCGTGCCCACAGCGGTCCTGTACAGCCTAGTGCTCACAGAAAACTTGTATGGCCCCTCTGGCCACGCCACGGCCTACGCAAGGCTGCCAGGAGCTGCACCAATTCCTCCCCACCCCATCCAAGCCTGCCCAGTGCCACACAGATCTCGCCCCACCAGCCCCAGCCCGGCCAAGCCCACACATGTCCTGTGCCCCAGCCCGATCCGCGCGCAGGTCCCGCACCCTCCCACTGCCCGGCCAGCCCGGTGCCCACGGAGGACCTGCACCACCCCCGCCCACGCAGCTCATCACCCCGCGCTCGCACGGCGCCGGGGGCAGCGGGGACTAGCGCGCGCCCCGCGGGAGCCGGGCTGGCGGCCCCTCACCTTGAAGCGCACAGGCATGGCGGCGCGCGGAGCGGGCCTGGGCCAGCGGCTGTAAACACTCCCGTCTCCCTGGCGAAGCCCCCGGCCCTGGCGCCTGCGCGCGGAGCCGCCAATCGGGACTCGGGCCCCGCTGCACTGGGAGGAGCCGGGAGCGGCGCCCGAAGAGGCCCGGCCCCGCAGGGAGGAGCCGCAGCAGCAGTGGAGGGGAAAGCGGCTTCCAGGGCGTGCACTGGCCCTGCTGGAGCCCAGTCTCTTGAGTCCCGCCCCTGCCCCGCCCTGAGAGCGAGGCCAGTGCCGAGTAATGCCCGCTGGTTGCCCCCGCTGCCCAGCAGGGGAGGGTCATGATCTGCTCTGCTTCCCCAGCGCAGCGTCCTGCTGCTCCAGCCCCCGCGCCCCAGGGACTCTGCTGGCCTGGCTGCCCAAGGGGGTGAGCTAGTGGATTGGTAGGGAATGGCCCGGGGGATGTGCAGGCACAGGCTCCTACTCGCTGGTGAGATCGCTCTGTGCAGTCAGACTCCAGAGGGTCACGTTCCAAAGGCATTGCCCTGCTAGTCTATTGCAGAAAAACAGCAGCATCCTGTGGCACTTTTAAAGACTAACAGAGTAATTTATCGCATGAGCTTTTGTGGGAGAAAATCCTCCTTCGTCGAAGTGGGATTTTCTCCCACAAAAGCTCATGCAATAAATAAATCTGCTTAGCCTTTAAAAGTGCCACAGGTCTCTGTTGAAATTCCAGGGGGGAAGCTCTGTTAGTCTGTGTACTGCAAAAATTAGTCCTGTGGTACCTTAAAAACTAACAAGTTTCTTCAGGCATATGCTTTCATGGGCTGCAGCCCACTTCGTCAGACGCGTGCACGACGAAAGAAAGCATATGCCTGGCCCCGAAGTAATTTGTGTCTTTAAGGTGCCACCGGACTCTCTCATTTTTGCTGTATGGAGAGGTGGCACCACAGAAGAAACCTGAGAGGGGCCCAGGCTGCACCTGCACTCAGGAAGGAAAATAAGGTGCACTGATTTACACTGCAATTGAGGCCAGGTCCTCAGTGTAAACTTGCATCCATACATTGCTTTGGGTGGGAAAAATCCACACAGCTGAGAAACATAGGTATACTACCAGTGCGTAGACAGCACCATATTGACTGGAGACTTCTCGCATCTACCTATTCCAGTAGGTGGATTAACTACAGCCAGGGATGTGAGAAGCTCTCCAGCTGGTAAGAGCAGTAGTTTTCAAACTTCTTTTTTCAGGACACAGCTCCTGACCCTTCAGTCATGTGACGGCCCCCTCCACTGAAAAAAAAGTGGCTGCTGCTTGAAAATTCATGGCTGGGAGCGGGTCTCCAGGCACAAGGCCAGAAAATCCCAGAGTGCTGGCATCACTCAACTGCCTCCCCCCCCCACACACACACACCCCAGCTGCTGCAGAAAGGAGCTGCTACAGAGAGCTGCTTTGGATTGGGGCCAGCAAAATTTATGTCGGTCTGGGAGGTGGGTTTTTTCACACCCCTGAACAAAAGTTTTGCCAACACAAGACAAGACTTTACAGCAAGACGGCTGTGCAGCTCTAAGTGTAGGCTAATCCATAGTTACATCACTACCAAAATCTGGAGGTAAACCAGGTTTTAAAGTAAAGAGCAAAGTTGTGTTTCGTGTCTTTCTGAAGCCTGTTTAGGTACTGTCCCATTGCAGTTCCTCCACTCTTCATTGCCTTTTGCTGCTTTAAGGAGCTTAATCCATCTCTTCTCAAATCTCTGCTAAAGGATCATTTCTCTTGGCTAACTTTCCACTGCTAATGTCCATGGTGGCACTATGTGAGCCTGATTATATTGAATTTAAAATAACATAGGAGGAGGGGGCAAAAAGCAAAACCCTAGAAATACTTTAAAGTGTTAAGAAACAGACACCTGGTAACACTGAGGTCTGCTTTCAAACAAGAAACCTGTTGAATAGTAGGAAGCCATATGTAACCCCGCTGGTCAACAGGCTCCTTGTTCAAAATGCAGACCTCAGAGTGTGACCAGGTGTCTGTCTGTCTCCTCAAATATACTGAAACTGGATCAAAACATCACTTTCCTTATATCTACAAAGGCTATTCTCAGCTAATCAAAAACAACAGGAGTCCTGTAACTAACTAATTTCTTTAGGCATAAGCTTTCGTGGGTTCCAACGCACTATGCATCTGATGAAGTCAGTTGGAGCCTACAAAAGCTTATGCCTGAAGAAATGTGTTAGTCTTTAAGGTGCCACAGGACTCTCATTGTTTTTGCTGTACACAGACTAACACGGCTACCCCTCTGGAAATTGTCGTCAGTTAACCAAGGAAGTCCTGAAGTATAAGTCCAACACTGAACCTCCTAAGTCCTCGTTAATTGTTTCCGTAATGCTGTTAACTAGGCAACTGTGTTTGGCTTCATGATGCAAAGAATCTGCCTCTGAGTAACCAATACACAGTAATGAATAATAAAACAGTTCTACAAGGTAATGGGATACAATAGTGTTGAAGCATTCACACTAGTCTGATATTGTCACGTGCATGCTGGAAACATACATATGGTTTATAGTCTTACTGGATTCAAATGTTTAGAACAATATTATACATCCCCAAACTTCCAGAAATATGGTAATGAAAACATGCCTATATGTTAGGCCTATAATATACAATGGTTAAATATGTTTGTTACAAGAAAAATAGTCTGACACTTACTGGACTGTATTTGATACATGTAAATGGTTGATTTATATGATTATTCCCTGGCTGTCTTAGCACATGATAAAATTAAGTGGTTTTGGACTTGTAGATCTTCTAATACAAGACATTTCTGCCTTCCAAGCATTTATTGAAGCTGAACAGTCCTTCATTTTATTTCCTATGATATACACATATGCATTTTATTTTGTTTGGACAGTATTTATTACAAATTCTGATGGATTTTCTTCTGCCATTTAATCAACATTCAGCCTCAGTGGTTGCTTCCCACATAAAGTTTTATTTTATTGGGGGGGGTGTTTGTTTTTCTCTTTAAATTATATAATGAATATTTTTCTGGTCCAAATTCTTTTCCCCCAATGCTCATCCATCTGTTTGCCTGTCAGCATCATTGGTTCCTGCTGCAAATGCTGATCCTTGTCTCTGTTCTATCTCCTTGACCTGCCTCCAGGTTTGCAGGTGCTCAAAGCCTCCTAGTATTTGGCCCATTAATAATTCTGACCAGATTTGTGAGTAAGCAAAATCTACCCTGTGCTGACTTTCACTCACTTGTTAGCTTTTTGATAACAAAATGTTTATGAGAAGCAGAGGGACCCCTTCTCTATTACCCATCTTTCTTATAAAATTACAGATTACCTTCTTTCCTATCTTCAAAGCGTCTGACGAAGTGGGATTTTCTCCCACGAAAGCTCATGCGATTAATAAATCTGTTAGTCTTTAAAAGTGCCACAAGACTCTGTTGTCCTTCTTTAAAGAGAAATTCACAGATCAATTTCACAGAAGGTGTTCCCTCTTGCCATCACTCAAACATAGCATGTCTCAGCAATCCTCCCTCCAGCTAAAGAGAGCTAGACACAGCTTGTTCTGGAGCCTGTCAATTCCACTCCATGTCTCTGCCTCAGGAGGACAAATGAGACATGTTCTGTTCCTACAGAGTCTGTAGCCTTTAGCACTTACTGGTATAGGAGCAAAGGAAAAGCAATAACACAGCTGGCTCTCCTAAGACCCATAGTTTTACACTTTAAATAGCCAAAAGCATCAAAAAGCTTTTCAATATATTTTATATTTCATTTAATAACTTACAATTTACTATATATCACACTTCTTTTTAAGCTGTGGAGTTGCTCCACGAGTCATCAGAAGAGTGGGTTTTGTTGCCATGTGGGACTCTGGATTCAGTGGGTAATCCTGGCCCTATGCCTCAATATTGTTATAGGGTCTTCAGGGGAGAGTGAAAATTCTCTTACTCCTAATATATCCTCTTCCAACTGATAGATGGTTTGACTCGAGTTTTTTGGGGGGCCCACTATCCTCCCTTTTTGGTTTCAGAATTGGGCTTGAAGTAAGGATACCCTGAATCTATTCTCAGCGCATATATTCACCTATTGTATAATGTGAGCAAGTCAAATTGGGTCACTATTGTTTTTGCGTGACTCCATTTTTTGGATAGCCAACTTGAGATACCTTGAGCCTGGTCTTCTGGAGCGGAGAACACCCATAATACCACCAAAAGCTAGTGAGCGGAGTGTTTAGTGCTTCTGAAGAGGTGCACTGGGCGGTGATGCTTATTTATTCTTGTAACACACTTTGTTATCTGTTGCTCAACTATTTTTATTTCTAAAGTACGTCACACCAAGAAAAGCAGAACTAGTGTTAGCAGTGGAGGCAGTGCAAGTTTGGACTAAAAACTAAGTAGTCTTTGGTGTACTGTCTGTCTCCTTAAGGGTAGTGATATCTAGGAGTTAATCCACCAAGTACATGGCATGCCACCTTTAAGATTTTGAGACATCTAATATTCAGGGACCTAGGACATTGATAGGGAAAAATTGTTCCAGGGAGTGAGCAGTGTTTGGGAAGAAATCCTATTGCTGTTCCTTTCAGAGCCTGGAAAGTGGGTAGGGAATGGCTCCCTTCTCTCCCAATGGACTGGGATGAGCTTTAGGAAGGAGACCAGCATATATGCTGCCTCTTCCCTCATAGGAGGAAAGAGCTGCCTTGCTGAACCCAACCCTCTGAGCTTGGGAACTATCTGCAGAGGAGGCCAGTTGAAGAAACTGGCTAAGTCCTACAGATACATGTCTGAGCAAGGGGACTCCTGCATTAAGGAGGGCTGTCTGAAGAGCAGCCTTAGCAGGAGGGTTGGGCTGGGCTGGGCTGTGCAGGGAGGGAGTTATTATCTGACTGAACCACAATTCCACCTTTAGGAGAAATGCTGAGAGGGTGTCTCCTGTCTCTTACAGAGGGAAAGCAAAGAGACTGTGTGAAATACAGCCCAGGGGCTGCCAGAGAGTCTAGATGAAATGTGCAGGGAATTCCTCAGGAGCCAGCTGGGAAGAAGGTATGAGGAGCCAGAAATCCATGGTGGGACAGCAGAGTCTGCAACTCATTGAAAGATCCTGACAGGCAGGGAGAGGTAGGAGTGGGTCAGGTAAGTGGTGATGGATTGAAGGGAGTATCCTTGGCCACCTAAAACAGGGTTCTAGGGCTGGAACCAAGAGGAGAGGCCAGATCTGAGTCCTCTGCCTCTCACCCAGACCAAGTGGGGAAGTACAGACTTCAGGAGCTAAAGAGGTTAAGAATGATGAGTCTCACATGGGGCTGCTGGTTTGCCATAGAGTCCATGAGACTGTAGGTTTTCCTGACATTTTTGGACTCTTCTGTTAACCACACAATGAGAATGACCAGAGAGGTGAGTTGGCCAGAGGACTAGCGAGAGTTGAAGTAGTAGACTCTGGAGAGAAAGAACCCTGCAATTCAGAGTCCTGGCACAAGAGGCTGCCCTGACAATGAGTGCGCCCTGTAACATAGGATGAAATTCAAATGTATATGGTGTGCTATGCAACAAAGAAGGTAGGGGCTGACTACATTTCTGAGTACTAGGAGAATGAGGGAGGTAAGAGCTAGTGGTGATGTGTCATTTATTGTGCTAATGTTTGCGTTGGGAGTGCAGCAAAACAGCAGCTGTTCATACTCCATTAAATAAGTACATACACAGCTTGTAGCTAAAAACTCATGATCACTGCTTCTGTGGGAAGCACAGAGCATTACTAAGTGATATCCACCGAGCACAGCATATTCTCCCATTACCCTTCATATAAGTCCACCTAATGTAGTGGAGTTTTTGTTTGTTTGGAGGTTTTTGTTTGTTGTTTTTAAAAGCACATAGCACATGTACATTGCCAACATGAGTTACTGAAATGTGTATTCAGTCCCTGGGGTGGCCTGATGAATTAGTATTATCACTGAGATAATAGAAACAAGAGTCTGAGCCTGGCCTCTGGTATCCCATTACTTGAGCTGGTAGGCTTAGCTGTACTGGCCAGACAGGTAACTTGGTTGAACTTCAGAGAGAGGGAGGGAGGGAGAGATGGATGACAGTCACTTACTACATGAGGGCTGTCTGCTGGATAACTCATAGAATTTACACACAACTCGTTCTCTGTTATTCATACAAAGGTTCTTTAAGGACTTAAGGCACATGATAAACTACCACTTAATGCTACTTTGGTCACTTTTCATTCCCCCTCTCTCTAAAAATCTAGTTATGGACTGTGTATGAGGTACTAGCACTCTGTAAGGTGGATAGAAAACTGGCTAGATCAACGGGCTCAGCGGGTAGGAATCAATGGCTCGATGTCTAGTTGGCAACCAGTAACGAGTGGAGTGCCCCAGGGGTCGGTCCTGGGGCCGGTTCTGTTCAACATCTTCATTAATGATCTTGATGATGGGATAGACTGCGTCTTAGTAAGTTCACGGATGACACTAAGCTGGGGGAAATAGTAGATGTGCTGGAGGGCAGGGACAGGATCCAGGGAGACTTAGACAAATTGGAACACTGGGCCGAAAGAAACCTCATGAGGTTCAACAAAGACAAGTGCAAAGTCCTGCACTTAGGACGGAAAAATCCCATGCACTTCTACAGGCTGGGGACTGATCAGCTAAGTAGCAGCACTGTAGAAAAGGACCTGCGGCTTATGGTGGACGGGAAGATGAATATGAGCCAACAGTGTGCCCTTGTTGCCAAAAAGGCCAATGGCATATTAGGCTGCATCAGTAGGAGTGTTGCCAGCAGATCGAGGGATGTGATAATTCCCCTCTATTCGGCACTGGTCAGGCCGCATCTGGAATACTGTGTCTAGTTTTGGGCTCCCCACTACAGAAAGGATGTGGACAAATTACAAAGAGTGCAGCGGAGGGCAACGAAAATGATTAGGGGGCTGGGGCACATGACTTATGAGGAGAGACTGAAGGAACTGGGCTTATTTAGTCTACAGAAGAGAAGACTGAGGGGAGGTTTAATAGCAACCTTCAACTACTTGAAGGGGTGCTCCAAAGAGGAGGGAGCTAGGCTGTTCTCAGTAGTAACAGAGGACAGAACAAGGAGCAATGGTTTCAAATTACAGCTGGGGAGGTCGAAGTTGGATATTAGAAGAAACTTTCTGATTAGGAGGGTGGTGAAGCTTTGGAATGGGTTACCTAGGGAGGTGGTGGAATCTCCATCTTTGGAGATATTTAAGGCCCAGTTAGAGAAAACCCTGGCTGGGGTGATTTAGTGGGAGTGGTCCTGCTTTTTAGCAGGGGGTTGGACTAGATGACCATCCCTATTCTATGTAGGTGCTATATAAATAATTCACAATTCTGTGGCACTGAGTTTAAGCCATGTAGCCATTTAAAGGAGAGAGGGCTCATTAAGCGAATGGAAATCAAGTGAACTACAGAAAGGAAAACAAAAAAGGAGTCCTGTGGCACTTTTAAAAAAGAGTAACAAATTTATTTTTCACATTAGTTAGTCTTTAAAAGTGCCACAGGAATCCTTGTTTGTTTTGCTGAACTAGCCTGACACGGCTACCCCTTTCATACAGAAAGGAAGTTACACTTCACCTTTTGGCATTCAACTATGATTCTTCCCATATCTGATCCTAATCAGTTCCATGTAATTGTTAACAAGGACTCACCATCAAACAGGTAGGTTTCTAGTGGAATTCTGCAGAGATCTCTCCTTGGCCCTCTGCTATTTAACATTTTTAGCAATGATTTGAGAGAAGATATAAAACCATCCATGATCAAATTTACAGATGACCCCAAAATTGGAGGAGTGGTAAATAACACAGAGGACAGGTCACTGATACATAACAATCGGTATCACTTGGCAAGCTGACATAAGCATATAGTTTTGGGGGTTTTTTTGTAATATGGGTAGATATAAATGCATACATCTGAGAACAAAATGTATATTGCATAATGGGGGCTCTATCTTGGAGAGCAGTGACTCAGAAAGATGTGGGGATCATGGTGGATAATCAGCTGAATAAAACTGCCAGCTATTTCAATCCTTGCAGGCATAACAGAGAAATCTTGAAAACAAGTGGAAAGGGTTTTTCACCTTTCTATTTGGCATTGGTGTGACCAGCATGGGAATACTGTCTCCAGTTTTGGAGCCCTATGATGGGGGTGTACAAACCCCACACTAGAAAGCTCTGGGCTTCCCAGTCCAGACACACCTGCAGAGCCTGCACAAGCTGGACGGAGGGCTTTACAAAGGGAGCAGAGCAACTCAGAGGGAGGCAGTAAAAGGGTGTAGAGGGCTGCTCTGAAGGAAAAATACTGCCCTGGAGTTCATTGCCTGAAACCTGACAATGCATGTCTGCGCAAACCCACAAAGGACAAGCAGATGACTGAGACTGCAGGCCAGAGACTTGAGTGAGTTACTCTGGGAAGCAAAAAGGGACTGGGATAGGAAGTGGTCCTGGGGAGCAGTGGCTTCGCACCCCATAGAGTCAAGTGTAGCTGCCCACTGCCCTGGGTTGTGTTTGCCTTTGATTTGTTTTATTATTAATTATTAATATATTTAGCAAAACATCTAACTTAAAATAGTCATAAATATAAGTCTAGGAGAGGATAGAATGACCTAAATGATTGGAGTAGGAAGTGCTCCTGGGGAACAGTGGCTTTGCATCCCATGGTGTCAAGTGGGATATTGAACCTTTCATGTCTTGGGCACTGAAATGACCCTGGCCCAAGTTAGTGATGGCTGAATGCCATTACCAGGGCCTATCAAAGTCCATTAAAATTCTGGCAATTTTCTCCTTTTTAAAATAAAATTTAAGAAATTACTTCAATTGTTTTATCTAAAATCCAGGATGTCAATGAAGGGGTTTTGTCCATATCCATATTGGAAAGCATGCCTCATAGAGCTCAATATATTTAGCTTAACAAAGAGAAGGTTAAGGAGTAACTTAACTAGTCTGTATGTACCAATTTGGGGAACAAAGATTTGATAATTGGCTATTCAGTCTAACAGAAAAAAGGTATAATACACTTCAGCTTCCAACCATTGGATCTAGACAAATTCATATTGAAATAAGGTGTACATTTTAACAGTGGGGATAATTAACTATTGGAACAGTTTACTAAGGGTCATAATGGATTCTCCATCACTGGAATATTTTCTAAAAGATGTACTCTTGACATTATTTTGAGGAAGTTCTGTGGCCTGTGTTATAAAGGAGGCCAGTCTAGAGCTACATTATCCCTTCTGACCTTGGAATCTATTAATCTGATGACACAATGAGGTGAATGGCAAGGTAGAACTCTACCTGATTGCCTTATTGAGAATGTGTGAAAAGTGTATAGAAACGGTGCAGTCTTTTTATTCATGGATCAGCATGCATTCGTAACTCTGAACAAAACATTATGGCTGTTCTTTCAAAAGTTTGCTGCTGAATGTGGACTTAATACAGCTTTGAAACTTTACTGTGCATAAGAAAAATGCTGCTTTTAATCATCTTAATTTAAATGAAACAAGCACCGAAAGGGTTTCCTTACCTTGTCAACTTTTTTTTAAATGTTTCCCTTTTTCAAGTAGTTTACATTTAACACTACTGGGTAGTATTTGCTATTTTTATCTCTGCTGCTGTGCTGCCTGATTGCATACTTCTGGTTTCAAATGAGGTGTGTCATTGACTGGTCAGTTTGTAACTGTGGTGTTCGTAACTCTGAGGTTCTCCTGTATACCCCATCTATGTTCCCTGTCGTTTTGTGTAGGGATTACTTAGGAATTACCATATAGATTAACTTCTGCACCACCCGTGATCCTGCTAGTGCATTATCTTGTCTGTCAGTGGCCAGTAACAAATGCTTCAGAGGAACATGCAAAACACTCACTGGACTTGTTCATAAAGGAAACATCACCATCAGTTAATAGCTGGTTTATTCCTGAGGATGCTAAACTGAACGATATTGTGCACACTGCTCTTAGGAGCTCAGCTAGAGCTGCTGCTTGCACCAACTGCCATGTGTTCTAGGAGTAAACTGAGAATAGCCTCTTCTTCTGAGAATACAACTATGAGAGACTTTTGCATGTGGAATGTAATGCAGGGAAAGATCCTCAAATGTGTTTCCTCCATGCATCACTCATGCACAGCTAGGGACAAACCTGTCACAATCTGGCCCTATATGAAGAGAAATAGCAGGTAATTGTAAACGCAAAGAAGAGCTGGACATATGGGATGAGACAGGCCTGAAGACAATGCAATCATATGATTGCTCAAAGGATTGGTGCATTCCTTTTCAGGCTTGCAGGGCTTTTTGTTATGTATGTAAATATAGTTATGTGCATAGTGCTGTAGAGCTGACAGCAATGATTCTTTCCTTAGGGAATCTCTCTCTCATTTTTTTTGCTAGAAGTGACTTCCAGCAAAGGTGTACAATAGGCTTCTGTGGCAACCTCCTTCTCTAGGGGTGCCATCTAGAACTGGAGTACCACTGAGCCTTCTGTCTGACCTACCTTGGCTCCTTCACATGCTGTGATGAGCCACAAACATCCCGCAGGTGCTGCTCTTCACTGCCATCCACAGGCATACCATCTCAATTCAATGAAAACTTCCCCAGCCCCTCAAAAACTAATAATAGAGATGCTCCAGATGGCTCCCCAGCTCTCACCCTGGTCAAAAGCCTGATCAGTGAAGTTAATTGTCCACTCCACCCTTCCCTCAAAGTGGAGAAGACATGCACCAGCTTTTGTTAACTTGAGCTAAGATTTTTCCCAACACTTCAAGCAAAACACACTGGTTAGGTAAAATGCAGATGTATTAACAACAGAAAGATAGATGTTAAGTGATTATAAGTAGTAAGTGGACAGATCAGTGGGAAGATTTCTTGAGGAAAAGCACAGCAGGACTTGTTCCTTTTATAACATGGCCCATATGACCTCATTTGAAAGAGTAAAGTGGGTTGAGAACAGACATTGCCAAACTCGTGTTCTCTCTCTGCAGATGTGATCTTTTCTGCTGTCTTTTTTTGTGGCAAAATCTAAAGTTTCAACCTATTTTGGGAAATAAAAGTGCTACCAAACTGAGATCCGTGGGATGCTGACCCCCAACGAGACACTGATGGGAGGAGACCCAGAGAACCTGACGAGTCCCATACAACGACAGGGGAAATGGTAGGAAGTGGCCCAGGGATTCAAAGTGAGTGATACCTCCTGCCTGTGGCAGGTCAGTGTGTTGAGGTAAGATCCCCACTGACCTGGATGGGGAGCCATCCCTACCACAGACAGGGCTCTGGGCTGAGATGTCCCTGTGTCCCCCTACCATCCCATTTGGGATAATAGTAACCCTGTGCTGGAGCAGTAGGCTGTAGAGAAGTGCAATTCTTCCATCACAGTAATCTGCTACCCACACAGCCCTGACCTGATGACACTTATTGACTCTGATCATTAGGCCGCCTCTCCTGATGAAAGGGCACTTACTGACTCCACCTGCCAGGCCTCACCATTCCAACCCGAGGATCCTTATTCACTCCAGCCACTAGGCTGCATAACCCTGGCCCAGAACCTTGAGAAACCCAGCCAGGGAGGAACAAGTCAGATTGCATTCATGGGAGTGTCACGCAGCCTCATCACCCCCCAACCCTCTCTTCCCAAGAGGGGTGGGGTGGTCTTTCCCAAAACCTGCTTGGGGTCCTCTCAGCCTGGTTTCCCCAAAGAACCAGAAGCCTAGTCAATTTTGCATCACTCTACACGATCAGCATCAAGCCCAGGCCCTTTACCCTAAGTTTATGACTGTAATAAATGTTTCAATATTCTGAATAACACAGAAAGGACTGGATAATGGAATACCCTACCAGCATAGTCACAACTTGCAGTATTCCTCCTAACAGATCTTTCCTGATTCTATTTTCTATGATTGTTTGCAGTATCTTTTCATATTAGTGGAACATCAGGCTGCGACAATCTCACTAGACAAAATACACTGGCTAGATATCTCTGGTACAACTGTAAGCAGTGAAATTGTAGAAGCTGAGATACTATCACTAGGGTTTCCCTTGAGTCTCAGCCTGGCTTTAGATTTAACCCTGCCCTGCCACATCTTGGTTTTTCCTTAAAGGTGTGTGTAGCACAGCTTCTGCTCATCACCCCTCTCTTCTGTCTCCCTTTGGGCCACAAAGGACTCAGAGACCCTCAAACTTGCAATCACCCATGGCTTAGTTATTTACAATGTGCACTAGATAGAAGCTCCCATCAGCACCTGCATCTTGCCAGGGCCAGCCATCGCTGCTTAGGATTCAGGGAGTAGGCAACAGCACTGCACTCCTCCAGACTTCTTTTCCCCTTGGCCTCTCAAACCCCCTGAGGCTTGGGCTATAACCCTGCTGGGGCAACAGGACAGCTGCAGCTCCTGGGTTGAATCAACCCCACAAAGGCTGGTTCAGTCTGTTTCTACACACAGCTGCTTCCCCTCAGGCAATTAGCCCCAGCCCAGCTACCTGCTCTGCTGCCTCTGAGCTGACCAAGGGTTCGCCCTCTAGCACCCTTTCACAGTGTGTGAGGAAGGCCATATATGTTAGCGTGATCCTGATTTGAGCATACTGTACTCCACTGGCTCTCTTACAAAAATTATTAACAGGGTTGACCTTTAAGGGGTCACAATTCAACTTCAGAATTAACAACAATTGAAGTGATGGGGAAAATTCACACTTCCCTAAATCTCATATTGTGAGTCTGGCTGGACCATGGATGCAAATACAGACACTGTTGTATTTGTTTACGCTTTTACCAATTTCATACTGAGAAGGGCTTTTAAAAAACATTCTAATGTAAAATCTATATATTACAGTAAAACTTGTCAAGGTTCTAGACCTCCACATGAGAAATAGTATTTAAGAAAATAGGTTTTGTGTTGACCAGCTAAACAAACAAGGAGTCTGGCGGCACTTTTAAAGACTAACAAATTTATTTATTGCATGAGCCTTCTTTAAAATACATTTGTTAGTCTTTAAAAGGACTCCTTCTTTGTTTTGCTGGACTAGACTAACACGGCTCCCCCTTTGGAACTTGTGTTAACCAATATTCATTCTGTCCAAAAAGAAAATCCTTCTCGATTTCATTGGCACTGATAGTCCTTTGGGCTAGCACAGCGGAAGCTGTGTAACCAATATTCCTGATGGCTCTTTCTCTGTCTCTGCTTCATATCAGCACTATGTCTGACAGGTTCTATGCAGCTGCCTCCTTTGAGGCTTGATAGAATACTTTGGGAATTAGTGTTTTGTTTGTTTTCTTTCTCCACTCACTGCAGCATCTTGCCCACTTCCCTCATCCTTCCTTTCCTTCCCCACCTCCCGAAAACAAAGCAACAGGCTGTATGGTTTGATGCGCTGTTCGTTGCTCATCCAAAACAAATGGTGCCTCTAGTTCCTGTAGGTAATATGCAGCTTCTGTCCTAAATATAATACCCAACTATATTGATGAAGAACAAACAGATAGATGGTAGTACAACAGCTCTTCCACAGTCACTTTTTGCAGCTCCTGCCTTTTTTCTTTGTATTTGCTTTTAACACTTTCTGTAAGTGTCTGGGGTTGAGGCACGTTTTATATACTTTAAGAATGGGTGCTTACACTAATAATTTTTTCTATCTATAGAATGTTTAATGCTAAATAGAGGAGTGCTTTAAAAAAGAGTATGGTGACTGTGAGGGAGCCAAATGCTAGTGATAGACTACCAGCAGCCTTTTTTTTTGTATTCAATTATTTGTGAAGCAGGCACAAGATCTAGAATCTGTCCAGTTTCTCTTCTACTGAAACCAGTGGCCTGACTTACTCCCTGAATATCGCCAGCAGAACCACAGGGCCCAGCAGCAGAAAGGCCTCCTGGAAGCAGGACTAATGACAGAAGAAGGATGCTTAAATGCCCTGTGCATATCAAAGTGGGCAGGCACAGCTAAGAAGAGAGATTTGCTAATTCAGTCCCTTTATTTGACAGCCTCTTTCATTGAGACTCTAAACCTTAGATTAAGGTGGAGTCCCTCTATATTCCCCAGCAGAATTCCCAGGGGAGGTTGATAGCCACAGCACCACAACCTTCCTACCATTTCTGAGGACAGCACCTAGAAGAGCTAGGAGTTTCAAATTGTATCCTCTCTCCTCGCCAGACAAAATCAGTCTCCAGATATAGGCACAATGTTTCACAACATCAGGACTTTCCTGAAGACTTCCCTGCTCCACTTCTTTTCAACATTGGAAAGAATCCATTGAACCAGCAGTTCTTAAATGTACTGTATCACAAAGCCAAATGCAACTTCTTGATTAATATTTCCATCTACTCAGTGTCTGGAAGGACAGTTGGATACAGGAAGGCTAAAGTTAACCTTGTCTCTATAAAGTCCTGTTATCAATAAACAGTCTGGCCAAATTCATCCTTGGTGGAACTCCAGTTAAGGCAACTGAGTTATTTCAACGATGCATTTAGCTACTTTTAATTCTGAAGCAGACAGACCTAGAGAGGACACTTTATAGTCAAAAGGATGGCAAGGCTTTGAAAAAAAAAGCTTATTTAAGCAAGGCCAAATTGTCATATGATAAAGACAAAAGGAGAAGTTTAATTTCAAACTTCCAGTACATTTGCTAGCAAGTTGTCCTTGGATACACCTACTCAGTATCATTGTGACGGGGCAGTTCCGCCCCGCACTGAAGCAACACAACAAACACTGTGGGTGGGGGAGGCCCCGCCCTTTGAGCCCTGCTGGGCATGCTCAGCCTGCTGGCCCTGTATAAAAGAGAGCAGCGCAGCTCAGTTGGGGCTGGCTGGCAAGGAGGGAGGACCTCCACTGTCTGCTCCTGCCGAGGAAGGGGAGGAGTACCAAGCAGCCCAAGAGGGAGAGGCTGATGCGGAGTGGCGATCCCAGGAGTGGCCGCTTCGAGACTGGAGCCCAGAGACCCACCTGTGGTTGGTGACCCAGGGATCCCCGAAGGAGCGGCGGACTAGGACTGCACAGAGGGATCTTCATTCACCCGGGTAGGAAGTAGCCCAGGGGCCACGCCAGAGGGTTGGGGGGAAGTCAGCGTGTTTTGGCAGACCCCCCGCTGACAGAAACTACAACCCCCCTGGACACCCACAGGGCCCTGGGCTGGGGCTCAGTGGAGTGGGCGGGCCTGAGCCCCCCTACCCGGGCACCGCCCTCGGAAGGCCGTAGGCCTGCTGGCCCTGAACCCAAGAGCAGCGTACTGACTTTGTGGCCATTGGGCCTGCTTGCCCTGAACACAAGGGTGACCTACGGACTCTGGCCGTTAGGCCTGCTTGCCCTGACACAAGGGCGACCTATGGACTCTGGCCATTGGGCCTGCTTGCCCTGACACAAGGGCGGTATATGGACTCTGGCCATTGGGCCTGCTTGCCCTGACGCAAGGGCAGCACATGGACTCTGGCCATTAGGCCTGCTTGCCCTGACCCAAGGGCAGCACATGGACTCTGGCCATTGGGCCTGCTTGCCCTGACGCAAGGGCAGCACATGGACTCTGGCCATTAGGCCTGCTTGCCCTGACCCAAGGGCGGTATATGGACTCTGGCCATTGGGCCTGCTTGCCCCGACACAAGGGCGGCGTATGGACTCCGTGACTATTAGGCCCGGCAGTCGGGACTACCCGGGCAACCCCGTCGACTGAGGAAGGAGGGGACGTGCAGAGTGGGACAGGCGCGTACGCCCAAGGTCCCGACGCGATCCCCCTTAACACGTGGTGGAGAACGTGGGCACCCGGTCGGACCCTGAGGAAGGGCACTGAACTCGGGAGCAGGGGGGAGTCTAACCCCCCCGGTGGCTCCAGGGAGAGTCGCAGCGGGGCACCCATGGAAACTGACAAAGTCTTAAAGTGGCTCCTCGAGAGCCAGCAGCAGCAAGCCGCGCAGCAACAGCAGCAGCATGCACAGCTGCTCCAGCAACTGGCCTCCCAGCAACAAGCCCAGGCCTCCTGGCAGCAGGAGGCCCAGCAACAATTGGTGAGGGATCTGGCCGCACAACACCAGAGCAATCAAGAAAAGCTCGTGCAGCAGATGGCGGCGGCAATGAGGACCACGGGACCCTCGATATCCGGACTCGTGAGTCCCGACACCGCCGGAGCAGGGATGGGGGGAACGGCGGTGAACTTACCCCTCCGGCTAACTAAGATGGGGCCTGGGGACGACCAGGAGGCCTTCTTAGTGACCTTTGAGCGGGTCGCCATGGCAGCTAGGTGGCCCCCGGAACACTGGGCTACTCTGCTTGCGCCGTACCTGACGGGCCCGGCCCCGATGGCCTACCGGAACATGGACCCCCAAGACGCCCTGACATATCGGGAAGTTAAGAAGGCGATTCTCAACCAGACGGGCATCAATCCAGAGACCTACCGGCAACGGCTTCGTCGCACGCGATTCCCCACTGGGGCCCGTCCCAGAGTGGTGGCCCAGCGGATCAAAGAGGACTGTTGGCGGTGGCTCGAGCCAGACCAAAAGACCGGGGGCCAGGTGGCTGAGGAGGTCGCCCTGGAACAGTTCATTCAAGTGTTGCCCCTCGGGGGGAAGGAATGGGTCCAGAGGCATCGCCCGAAGACATTGACAGAGGCGGTAACTCTGACAGAAGATTACATGGCAGCCGAGAGACCTGGGGCGCCCTCCCGGAGAAACGACGCCCCATATAAGGGGGACGTAGGGACTAGACGAGAGCGTATCAACCTCACCCCGGATGGACCGACTCCGTCCGTGGCGTCCCCTGCCCCCCCCCGCCTCGCGTCGAGCGGCTGAGGATGTCTCGGCGAACCCCGCCGGGGAGCAACCGGGGCCCGCCCATGGGCGTACACCCGCTACCTAAGCAGGCTCGGGGAAGTAGCAGCCGGAACCAATGTTGGGGATGCGGCCAGGAAGGACACTTCCAGCGTGACTGCCCCTTCATGGAATGTGACTACGGGCAGGTGTGTGTGGTGGGCCACCGCACCAGAAAACGCACTCTGCCAAAGCTCGCCGTCCCCGTGAAGGTGGGGCAGGTGTCGGACCTCGCGCTGGTCGATTCCGGCTGCAGCCAGACCCTGGTCCGAGAAGGGCTGATCCCCGGACTCCCAACTACAGGGCCGGTGATGCACTTGCAGTGCATCCACGGAGACATTCGGCCCTACCCAACAGCACAGGTACAAATCACAGTGGGACACCCGACCGCTACCATGCAAGTAGGGGTAATCCCCAAACTAGCCTACCCTGTGGTCCTAGGTCGGGATTGGCCCAAATTCCAAAGGGTTCTGCGGGACTGCGGACCACGGCTACTCGAGGGACCAGTGGGGAAACCCCCTGGGAAAGGAGACTCAGACAGCTGGGAGAGTACCCACCTGGGAGAGGAAAATGAGGAGACAGACGGAGCTGCCACCGGAAGGAGGGAAGGCACCCGCCAGACCATGGAGGAGGCCAGGGGGGAATTGGAGCAGGAGAAGGACTTCGTCCAAGAACAGCGGGAAGACCCAACCCTGAAGAACGCTTGGGAGCAGGCCTCGCCCCCTGACGTAGAGGGAAGGGAGGGGGGACCTATCCCCCAGGGGCCCCGGTTTGAAATACACCGAGACCGCCTATATCGGGTGACAAGGGAACCCCAGACCCAAGAAGCCATCCGGCAACTACTGGTCCCCAGACGCCTACGGCGAGGGTTGCTGCACCTGGCCCATGAGGTACCCTGGGCCGGGCATCTCGGGAGGGAAAAGACTTTTCACCGCATCGCCCAGCGGTTCTTCTGGCTGGGCATTTACCAGGAAGTGCGGGATTACTGCGCATCATGTCCCGAATGCCAACGGACGAGCCCGCCAAGGGTCACCCGAGCCCCCCTGGTGCCATTGCCAGTGGTGGGGATCCCCTTCGAACGAGTGGGCTTAGACCTGGTGGGTCCTCTGGAGCGAAGCAAGACCGGGAACCGCTTCATCCTGGTGATAGTGGATTACGCCACGCAATATCCAGAGGCCATTCCCCTTCGGGTGGCTACGGCCCCCAATATCGCGGCAGAACTAATGAAGGTCTTCGCCAGGGTAGGGGTCCCTAAAGAGCTCCTGACGGACCAAGGGACTAATGTAACATCCAAGCTGATGGCTGAATTATGCCGCCTCATGAAGATCAGGACCCTCAGGACGTCGGTGTATCATCCCCAGACGGACGGCCTGGTGGAACGGTTCAACGGTACGCTCAAAACGATGCTCCGCAAATTCGTGGGAGACGACCCCCGCCATTGGGATACAATGCTACCCACCCTGCTCTTTGCCATCAGGGAAGTTCCTCAGGCCTCCACAGGATTTTCACCATTTGAACTCCTCTATGGTCGGCAGCCCCGAGGTATACTAGACCTCCTGAAGGAAGAGTGGGAGGTGCAGGAAACCCGAGTCCAGGGGACGGTGCAATATGTATTAAACTCCGGGAGCATCTACGGAAATTAGGGGCGTTCGCTCAGGAAAACCTGAGGCAAGCACAGGAAAGACAACAGCGCCACTATGACCGGGGGGCAAGGACCCGTACTTTTTAACCCGGGAGACCGCGTCCTCCTCCTCCTGCCCTCCGACGAGTCCAAACTGTTAGCCAAATGGCAAGGCCCCTTTGAGGTGACTCGGCGGGTCGGACCTGTGGACTACGAAATCAAGCTCCCAGGATGCCGGAAGGAAACGCGCGTTTACCATATGAACCTGCTGAAGGCCTGGAGAACCCGGGAAGCACTCTGGGTAGCTCCTCCGACCCCAGAGCCAGTGCTAGGACCCCTGATGGGTGAACCCCAGGAGGACAGGCCAGTAGGATTAGGGGAGGACCTTACTCAGATCCAGCGGGAACAACTAAAGCAACTCCTGCAGGGGTATCAGGATGTACTGTCAACCCGCCCCGGTAGGACACATGTCCTGAGCCACCACATCGCCACGACTCCTGGGCAAGTAGTGAGAGACGACCTCCGGCCCCTCCCACGAAAGATGTGGGCGACCGTGCAGCGGGAACTAGAAGCCATGACCAAGATAGGGGTGATAGAGGAATCAAAAAGCGAGTGGCGTAGCCCAATAGTGTTGGTGCCGAAATCAGATGAGACAGTGCGCTTTTGTATTGACTTCTGCAAAGTGAATGCCATCTCCCGCTTCGATGCTTACCCGATGCCACGTACGGACGAGTTGTTGGAGCGCTTAGGAGGCGCCAAGTATCTATCCGCATTAGATCTCACGAAGGGGTACTGGCAGATACCCCTGACGCCAAGCTCCCGGACCAAAACCGCCTTCTCAACCCCTTTTGGATTGTTCCAATTTGTGACGATGCCATTTGGACTACACGGAGCAGCAGCAACCTTCCAGCGGTTGATGAATAAGGTATTGCAGCCCCATGACCAGTACGCGGCTGCATACATAGATGACATCGTAATCTATAGTGCCAGCTGGGAAGACCACCTCCGACACCTGCAGCAGATACTGGGTGCACTCCGGGAAGCGGGCTTGACAGCCAACCCTGCCAAGTGCCGTCTGGGGCAGAGAGAAGTCACTTACCTGGGATACACCATGGGAGGAGGGACATTACAACCACTAGTAGGGAAAGTCCAGGCCTTGGCAGATACCCTGACACCCAAGACTAAAAGACAAGTCCGGCAGTTCCTAGGGTTGGCCAGTTATTACCGGCGCTTCGTGCCGGACTTTGCCACGATCACGGCACCTCTGACCGATTTAACTAAGAATTCAGAGCCTAAACAGGTATGATGGACCTCCCAATGCGAAGAGGCATTCCGAACACTAAAAGAACGGCTAATGCGTAAACCGGTACTCACTCACCCAGACTTCACAAAAAACTTTATCCTCCAAACAGATGCCTCCGGAGTAGGGCTAGGAGCGGTATTGTCCCAGACAGTGGAGGGAGACGAGCACCCCATTTTATATTTAAGCCGGAAGTTGTTCCCCAGAGAGAGACATTACTCGACCATTGAGAAAGAAGCCCTGGCGGCGAGGTGGGCCATCGATGCGCTACGGTACTACCTGCTGGGAGCCAAATTCATGCTGGTAACGGACCACGCCCCGCTACGGTGGTTGCATGCGATGAAGGACACAAACCCCCGCATCATGCGGTGGTACCTCGCCCTCCAGCCATACAACTTCCAGGTGGCCCACCGTCCAGGTAAGGCCAACATTAATGCTGACTTCTTCTCACGGCAGGGGGAAGAAGGGGAGGAGGGATATAGCCCCTCCCCGGGAACCGAACTAAGGGGGAAGGTGTGTGACGGGGCAGCTCTGCCCCGCACTGAAGCAACACAACAAACACTGTGGGCGGGGGAGGCCCCGCCCTTTGAGCCCTGCTGGGCATGCTCAGCCTGCTGGCCCTGTATAAAAGAGAGCAGCGCAGCTCAGTTGGGGCTGGCTGCCAAGGAGGGAGGACCTCCACTGTCTGCTCCTGCCGAGGAAGGGGAGGAGTACCAAGCGGCCCAAGAGGGAGAGGCTGACGCAGAGCGGCGATCCCAGGAGTGGCCGCTTCGAGACTGGAGCCCAGAGACCCACCTGCGGTTGGCGACCCAGGGATCCCCAAAGGAGCGGCGGACTAGGACTGCAAAGAGGGATCTTCATTCACCCGGGTAGGAAGTAGCCCAGGGGCCCACGCCAGAGGGTTGGGGGGAAGTCAGCGTGTTTCGGCAGACCCCCGCTGACAGAAACTACAACCCCCCTGGACACCCACAGGGCCCTGGGCTGGGGCTCAGTGAAGTGGGCGGGCCTGAGCCCCCCTACCCGGGCACCGCCCTCGGAAGGCCGTAGGCCTGCCGGCCCTGAACCCAAGAGCAGCGTACTGACTTTGTGGCCATTGGGCCTGCTTGCCCTGACACAAGGGCGATCTATGGACTCTGGCCATTGGGCCTGCTTGCCCTGAC
>ML685797.1:20392478-20437842 GCA_007922175.1 Pelusios castaneus
ACAAGGGCGATCTATGGACTCTGGCCATTGGGCCTGCTTGCCCTGACGCAAGGGCGGTATATGGACTCTGGCCATTAGGCCTGCTTGCCCTGACACAAGGGCGGCGTATGGACTCCATGACTATTAGGCCCGGCAGTCGGGACTACCCGGGCAACCCCGTCGACTGAGGAAGGAGGGGACGTGCAGAGTGGGACAGGCGCGTACGCCCAAGGTCCCGACGCGATCCCCCTTAACAATCATTGTTAAACAAACAAGGAATCCTGTGACACAGGCTATGTCTACACTTTCTAAAATTAGTTCGAATTAGTTAGTTCGAACTAACTAATTCGAACTAATTTTAGTTAGTTCAAATTAGCTTAATTCAAAGTAGCATGGCCCCACTGGAACGTTAGTTCAAACTAAGCAAGCACTTCCTTAGTTCGAATTAGCGATCCCCATTCATTTCAATGGCCAGTTAATTTGAACTAAAAAATTAGTTCAAATTAACATGCCCACATTGGTTAATTTGAACTAGTTAGTTCGAATTAACCCCTTAGTTCAAATACCCTATTTGAACTTATTAGCTTTGAATTAAGGAAGCCCTTAATTTGAACTAACTAAAGCCTAGTGTTGCCATGGCTTTAGTTCGTTCGAATTAAGCCTCCTTAATTCGAACTAACTTGCCAGTGTAGACATAGCCATAAAGACTAACAAATGTATTTATCACGAAAGCTCATGTAATAAATAAATGTTAGTCTTTATAAGTGCCACAGGACTCCTTGTTTGTTCTGCTGAACTAGACAAACACGGCTACCCCTTTGGAATTTGATATTGCTAGGAACTCTAAATGACAAGCTAAAATCCAACTGAATTCGAATTATACCACTTTCAAAATGTATCTATTAAAATATTCTTCAAAGTTTCAAAAGAGCACTTAGAGTATTGAGAGTTAGATTATGGCTTGAGCAAATGAGGGATGCCAGCACGAATGAGAATTGCCTGAGTAGAGCACTGACGTATTTCTTTCTCTCTTTCTCTCTCTTACTTTGGTTGCTGATGGTTTCAGGAGCTAAGATGGGAGTACAGGCCAGCTCTATTGAGTGGGCAGGTCAGTTTACAAATGTTTGTTTTTGCCTTCAGTTCTTTTTAGTGAGAGTCACTCTACTTGTCTTCAGTGTTCTGAGAGTTAATATGGTGTCTGAGGGTGAAAGACAAAATTTTCATATGCAGGCTGTGCATGGACTAATAACAAGTATTTCTCTTTCATTCAAAGATACACTTTTTAATATATATGAAGAAAGAGATTTAGGATAAATCAGATATGTACTATTACCACTAGGTGGCATGGACCTGATACCATATGGAGTGCTTCCTGTGTAAATGTTTCAATACTTAATGCCCTGTTGCACAGCTGATATCTAGTAAGTCAAAAAGGATCACACACAGTCATCAAGCTAGACTCGTTTGAGGATCCCACTCTATTTTACAAAAAACAAAACAAAAAAACCCAAACCCTACTAGTATGACTTCCTCCTTCCAAATTCCTCCTTCCAAATTAAACAAAAAACACTGCTACAATCAAGTTTCTATGCTATTCCCCGGTAGCTAAATATTTAAAACAAGTAAATTCTTCTGTCTCCTGTCCCAGTGCTGTGGACATCTGGGACTGTGCCATAAAAATTAAGAATGTTGGCCACTATGGCTCTATTCTATCCCCTTAGGACATGTCAGCGTGCCTCGTTTGGTATAACCTTGCCTTTAAGGTCTCAAGGTCGTAAATGTAAGTCCCATTCCAGAACTTGGAACCCAAGCCTGTGGTGAAACTGCACTGCACTTCTAGGGAGTACTATTCCCACAGAAAAACAAACAAGGAGACCTGTGGCACTTTTAAAGACTGACAATTAATTGTCAGTCTTTAAAAGTGCCACAGGACTCCTTGTTTGTTTGGCTGAACTAGACTAACACAGCTACCTCTCTGGAATTTACCAATATTCTCACAGGGGGTGCGTCTACACTTGTAAATTAAGTCGACTTAAGCTTGCTTAAGTCGACTTAATTTACTCTGCATCTACACTACACTTTCCTTAAGTCGACTTAAGCAAGTTGCTTCTAAAGTCGACTTAAGCCAGTGTAGACCTGAAGTAGCCCTAAGTCAACTCCAAGTTGACTTAGAGCTCTCCAGGACTCCCCCACTGCCCTCCCTGCTAGGGTGGGTGGTACAGGGGGAGCCTGGCATGCCCCCCCACAGGGCAGGGCAGAGCCCTGCCCACCCTGCCCCTATGCCCTGCCAGGGTCCCTGTCCCCCTTTGCCCCATTGTACCCAGGTACAATGGGGCAAAGGCTGAGCCCCCTGGCACTTGGCAAGGGGTGCCCCCCCGCCACCGTGGACTGGTCCAAGGTCCCCCTACCCCCTAGAAGTCGACCTAGCCATCCAGTGTGGATGCTCTAGGTCGACTTTGTAGGGTCCCCCCAAAGTCGACTTAAAATGTAAGTGTAGACTTGCTAAGTCGACTTAAATTAACAAGTGTAGACATAGCCAGGGGTAGTATCCTTTGAATGAGATGTTAAAGTGGAAACTCCAGGTGACTGTCCAAGTAGAAAGATGCCAAAGTGTTTTTCAAAAAGAGTAAGGATGGTTTTAAGTCCTGGCTAATATTCCTTTTCCACAGGGAAGTAGGATCCAATCTCTGAAGCTTGGTTCAATTTGTGGTGAAGTATATAAGGCAGCCTCTGCATTGACAATATCTAACTTGTTACTTTATAAATCATTTTGTGACTCTGGGGTTTGACACTTCATAGCTTCTGTTGGCCAAGTTTATTGTACACAGCAGACACTCCTTTCAAAAAAGGAAGTTGAAAGTGACCTACCTGGCTACTGTCAAGCATTTATTTAAGTTACAGAATATATATTCCAGTTCATTTATTACAAAATCTTAAATAGAAATTGTATGAATTATTATTGTTTATCCAGTTGCGTAGGTGTAGAAAGCACTTTAAAGATACAGAAAATTAACAAGTCTTTTTTCCAAGGAACTACAATTTAAATGAGATTTAACAGGACAAATGGACAACAAAGGAATGGCTAGGTTGAAAGGATTTCAACAGTGAATAGTCAAACTTAATTATATGGCCATATGTTGTTTCCTCTTCTGATTTTTTTGATGCATTAAATTGAGAGAAATAAGGTTTCCGGACAGCATCCGCAGCAGAGGCGAGGGTGGAGGTTAGCAATACAAAGCTGACTGTAAAAAGTGAGTCATATGGAGGGATTTTAAAGAGGAATCTGAGATAGCGGGGTGCATAAGATCAAAAAGAAACTTTTGTAACACTTGGAACAAAACTCCCCATGCTTTATTGTCTTGATAAATTATCCTTATGCAAGATCCTGAGTCATTTGTGTCAAATGTGAGTTTGGTTTGGTTTCCTGGAAGTGATGTGATGCTGTGATGAGTGCTATGTGCAGAAAATGGGAGGGCAGGGAGGAGGTTTGTCACTGCAAACGTTGAGTTTTTGCCAAAGAACTAAAAACTTCTCTATTTTTTAGTTCAAGAGGGAAATTGTGGAGTGGGTATTCATTCTTGGGTTTTACTTTTTTTTTTTTTTTTTTTTTTTTTTTTTTTGCGGGGGAGGGGGACACAGAAAGCTGATAATTTCCATGAGAATTCTCATTTAATCAAAACCTCAATTGACAACCCCTAATATAAGTACTTGGGAAGACAAACAGTAAATATCTCATTCACTTGCTATTTTGATTTCTATGCCCATTAATTAGTATTGATTAATTGTGCCTATCACTTTTGAGCACACAATATACCCACATGATCAAGACTCATATCTTGATTGTAGAAAATACTGCTTAGTGAATTTTGCAACAGCTAGACTTTGTGAAAGAACTTAAACACTAAATCAGCAGTTTCTCCCAATCTGTGGTTAGATATGCTGGTTTTGTAGTACATGCCAGCGCGGCTGAACTTAAACGCAAGATCCAGTTCATTCACAGGAAGTAGCTTTTCCAGATCAACTCAGAGAACAGTGCCTTACAGAAGTTAATTATAGTAGTGGGTGGACTTTGCACAACTCCCTCATGAAACAACAAATTTTAAGCTGACATTGGAAAATAATTCCAGCCATTTTTGAATTGGTAACTGCAAATACATGTGTTGAAAATCTGATTGACAGTTAATCAGCCAACCAATCAAAGAGAAGCATACCATTTGACGTGACCTTTTGCCAATTCAAATTAGATTGAATTTAAAATATCCAGTACTCATGTACTTTTTTAAAGGAGGATGCAGTTCATGTTCCTGCATGCACCTCTTGTAGAAAGCCGGGAGACATTCTGGCTTCTAGTGCTGTCTAGCTCTCCTTGACAAATCCGTTTATGCCTGTGCCAGTACTGTGTCCTTTTGTACACCCCTCACCCCCACGTAAGCCTCAGCTGTTCCAAAAATCATCAGTAGCATGAGTCTGTGCCTGATTTCTGTATGCAGTCTTCCTGATCTATAAAACAAAATGGCTGATCTATTATTGATGGGGCTTTTGTTTTGACACACGTTTATGAGCACAGATTAACTTTAATTATATCATTATGTGAGAATGGCCCTGTTTAATGGATACTATTGTAGATCAGTTTTTGTTTCTTCTAAAATGACTTGTAGGTAGGCAACTGAAAAGCGTTTGCCTTAGTAGCAGGAGTTGTTTTTATTAGTATTATTTTCCTTATGAAAATATTTTCCAGCATCAAAACATTTCATGAGAAGGACATCTGAGGTGCTACATGAAGCATCTGTACTTGTTGTTTTCATTAACTGCTAAGGTATGGAATCAGTATTCAAATGCTCATTTGCTTTCCCCTGAGAAGTATTCCTAAACATTGGGTGGGGTTAATGTGAACCAGACATTTTTAAATAGCCCAGCCAGCCCACCCATGAACATAAGGAAACATCCAAGGTCAAGTCCCATTAAAGCTCTCCTCCCTACCCAAGCATCTTTAATTTCCTACGGCTACTTGTGTTCATCATTTATGTAAGTCTGGTTTGTGATGACCTCCAATGAATTTCCTTCCCACCCTTTTTTTTTTTCTCATGCTACCCACCACAGTTACTAATGCATATCTAAATGTCAGACTGGCCCTAGCTTAGTACAGCTACTTTTCATCTGCTGCTATTCTGCAAAGCAATGGTGTTCTAATGATTTAGAAAGAAAGAAAGAAAGGTTACTTAGCAGACCAAAATACTGCTGTCTTATTAAATAAGCTTAGGGGCCTGGAAAAACATACATGACCTTGAAGACTTTCTTTAATGGCAGAAATATAATGAAATTCAAGTCTTCAAAATTAAATATGACCTGAGACAAAACTTCTGATCCAAACTGGAACCAGAATCAAATTCCACAAGTTAAATTGTGCTCTCTGTTACATCGGTGTGACTCTGGAGTAGGTCCATTGATATCAGAAGAGTTTGTCCAGATTTGCTACAATGGTGCCAGTGTAAGTAAAGTCAGAATCTCAATCAAAGTTTGGGTCTTTGGGGTCTGACCTATTGTAGAGAGAAGCATGCATTGTGAACTCAAATGCAACCCAAGACTGACATTCAGAGCTGGGATCTGAGGGAATCAGGTCCATCTTTGTTCATAATGTTGTTCTGTAATTTAAAAAAGTTACAGCTACAAGGTCCAATTTGGACATCAATTAATTTGACACAATGGCCTTTGCCAGTGGAAGGAAAATGAATTTGTTCTTCGAATGTTAACAAAAGAGATTCTTGTTAGTTTTTAAAAAGCCTTTTGAAAGATATCAGCCCAATTCCTCTCATTGGCTATGTCTACACTTGTAATTTTAAGTCGACTTTAACTAAGTAAACTTCAGCAGAGGGTTACTCAAGGAACAGACTGTTTATGTGCACAGGAATTCTCTGAGAATCCTTCATGGATATCACCAGGAATTTTTCATCTAGGAATTCTGCATCCTCTGCAGAAGGTTTCTGGGGAGGGCAGCCTTATTTCTTCAGCCGTGTTAGGAAACTTTACCCCACCATGCTGCTATTAAAGGAGAAGGCATCATTGTGAAACACAGCATAGCAGCATCAGGGGCAGGGCTGTATCCCAATGCTTGCAGCAAATATTTCCTTTCCACTTGCATTACCCTCTGGAGATGGATATCACACATGGACATCTGGGGAAGATGGCACAAGTTTACAGTACCTGACAAATATAGTCAATGTATCTTATTTCTCTGCCCTGGATGGTGTCCCTGGCCCCCAACACATGACAATTCCTAGTCATGGTACTGTTGGCATGGGTGTTGTGGGTACTTTAAGTGGTTGCCCTATATTTTCTGCAGGTACACTTAATCCATAGCCTCCTCTAATCCATTTAGCTCACCTCCTCCCACACTGGTCTTTGGGATGCATCTGTATGTAATAAATACACTGATTTGTTATTTGACATGGTTGTGATATTCCCTTGCCTCCTAGTGTGATTCCAGGGCTTTCAAACTGAAATACAGTGGGAAGAGTTCCTCAGGGAATGGAGATAAAACGTTTTCCAATGTATTAATAAAGAGTTCTCAAAATATTTGCATGCTCAAGGAATTCTTTTTATCTTGCAGTGATGATAAATGCGAGCCCGATGATCCTTCTCCTTGGCTAAGTGTGGATTGGGGAGTTTAGTGCTACTGAGACCTCACAATAATGGATGCAAGGGCCACTTATTTACCACATCAGGAATACCATTCCAATTTGTAACCAACATTTGGGACATTTTTGGTTACAGCCTTACACAATTTCAACAGTCTGCATATACACTTTATATGCTGCTGTAAATAAGTACAGGACTGTATATAGTATAACTATACTATACCAATATATATACTATACCAATATATAACTATACTATACCAAGATACCAAGGCACAGTTTTTTTGTCACACCTCCCCAATCTGGACAGGCCGGGTGGCTTGCTGAGGTGAGTTGGGAGTAGCAGTGGTGTTCCCATCCCGAGCTGCCTGGCGTTGCTGACACCAGATGCCTTGTATCACAGCTTTCCCCCCAGAATATTCCCCCTCCAAGGGCACACCCCCCAGTTTGAAAACCTCTGTGGGATGGTTATGTGCCCACCGGAACATTAAACACCCCCCCCCCCCCAAGTCAACCTGTCTCCTCTGTTTCCACCCCATTTTCTGTCTCCTCAGCTTTGTGCTCTAAGCAGCTGTTGCCCCACTCTGGTTACAGTCCTGGTTTGGGGTGCCTTTTTCAAGCTGAAATCACAAGCATATCAGATCAGCTTGTCTCATAAATTATTTGTTCTTTATCTACTAATTTTCTCCTAGTGTTATGTTTTGTCCAAGTTCCAGATCTTGCCTGGCTCAATTAATTGCTAGTTTGGCAAGGACTTTGAGGAATGTTATACCCTTATTGTGATAAACGGTGTCCTCTATAAAATACATGAGTGCTCTTTATTGAAAAGCAAAATATAATGAAGAGAAATGTGGCTGCCAGCAGAGAACGGAAGCACTTGACTGACAGACAGACCACGTAGGCCCCAGGCAGATGCAAAGGAATACTATAATATCAGTACCAGCACAATATTGCCATCATGACTGGGCACTTTTGCTTTCCACAAATATTCCAGCATATATGCTTGAAACTTCCTTTCTTTAAATCTTTGAGAAGTAAAAACACCATTCCTCAAGTGTTCTTGGGGAAACAAAACACAACAGAAGAATGAACATACAGTGAATTCACATTTAAATTAGAGTTTACTGTTGTGGGAAATGTTTTTGCTGTTTTCATGCAGCTGTAGTAGTAATTATCTGATGACTGCTCAGTGACTTTTGTGAAATAAACTGATGCCCGGAGGGAGAAAAACTGCAACTTCACAACACAGCACAGGATGTACTATATTACATTCAGGTTCTTAGACCAGGAAATCTGAGCACCTGCATGATTTAGTAACCAGAAACAAGTTCATATAGTCTACCCAGCTACCCGTCTAAGATATATGTGTTCTCAGACTTTTATCCTGATTCCCAGAACTTCTGGCAGTCTTCCCTGGCTCCAAATAAGATATAAGGTACTTGAATAAGAAATTTGACCTGAGTCAAGTGATTAAGGAGAAAGACAGTCTCCACATTGAATTGATTGGTAATCTTTTCTATTGCTGTATGGAGTTTATTTACCAATAGCTAGACACAAAGAAGGTATCTTAAAGTGCCTTTGGCAGAAGGAAGCAAATATGAATTGTATTGCAATGTTAGGCTCATGCAATGGGCCAAATGGGCCATACTTAGACAAATAATCCCATTGAAGACAATAGGATTTACAAAAGTAAAAGTAGTATGAATTAACCTGACATTTGAAAGATAGTTTGGCTGTGTTATGTACACTTGCTGCTTCATTTGTTCTAGTTTAATATAAAAATGCTTCATCTGGCTCTTTAAATTGTGCATAAGGGATTATTTACAGGTGTTGAAAGACAAACTGATGTATGAGAAGAGCATATAGCAGGGTGAGGCAGTTAAGGAACATGCATACTGAAATCAGTAGCTGACTCTACCACATCTTGCATAAAAATTCCAATTTACCAGGAGTCCCTGTTGCATCTCCTTAGGCTCCCAGAGAAGATATGTCTGTCAAACATGAAATAAAACACAAAGGCTATGTCTACACTGGCAAATTAAGTCAATTTAAGGAGGCTTAAGTCAATTTAAACTAAGCCGCGTCCACACTAGGCTTTCATTAAGTCGATTTAAGAAATTCCTTAAGTCGACTTAATGAACGCTTAAGTCGACTTAATAAGAACCGCCTATTAGGTCAACTTAAGCCTGCTTAGGTTGACCTAACCCTTCTTTAGGTCGACCTAAGCCCAGTGTGGATGTTTAAGTCCACTTTGTGAAGTCGACCTAAAGGCAGTTAGGTCGACTTAACAAAGTGGACTTAGTCCACATCCATGGACAGCACTTTTTAAGTGGACTTAATAAGGTCGATTTTAAGTCGACTTAAAGTCGACCTTATTAAGTCAACCTAACTTTTTGTAGTGTAGACATAGCCAAAGGTATCACTTTTGAAAAGCAAGCTTGCACCATATACCTTTCACATTCTGACCCCTGTTGATGTCAAATAGATGAATTTACACTTACTAAAGGTTGTGAATAAACAGCCCTTGAGACTAATGTTTTCTCTCCATGGAAGGTGTGGTATGCACGACATCAGTGCAAGCTTCCTTGAGTAGCTACTTATTTTTTTAATTAAAGAAAATGGGTCTGATTCTGTTTCCTTGTGCCAGTTTATGCCAGTGTTACTCCACCAGCTTTGATGCTGCCAGACCAGCATAAAAGTGGTGCAACGGTGTTAAAAGTCAGGGCTTTGCTTCTTTGTTGCAATCCTAATTTGATGTGCTCAAAGTAAATCTAGCTCAAGTAAATTGAAATGTACAATTATCCTCCAAGAAAATAAAAACCTGGAAATGCATACAGAAGTTTGTATCTTCCATAGGAAATTGCAGAGATTTTCAGTGAAACAATTTCTCTATTGTTCAGACCATGTTTCCCATAGCACATACATGTTCATTATACTAGCAGTGGTTATCAACACACAGCCCACGTACTGCTTGTGGTCCAATCAGCATGAAGCTGAAGCTCATATGATATCCTAAGAGCCATACATGTCGTATATATATATATTGTGTGGATGAGGCCCACAACACATAGAAAGCTGCATATAGGGCCCTCTGGTAATAGGTTGAGAACTATTGCATTATAGAAAGGTATCAAGCCACACTGCTCTCAGTACAAAACGTTTCTTCCTCTCTGGGGTAAGGAATTTTTCAATTACTGTAACACTGCAATACAAGAAGGGGAATTGGACACTTTCAGTGAATATTTCAGTTATATTTCAATCACACCACCTCCATCCAGCAGAACAAATACCCCTTCGGCCTTGTGTGCTTCCCATTTCCATCACACATCTTTGCTTTTCTTCCCTAGCACTTGACTCTGAAGCACCCTCAGCATGTCAGCAGGTATTTTCTTTTCAAAACCCTGCACTACACTTTTCCTCTTATCACAAGTGTCTAAGTACCATTCAAAAACAAGAAAACAGGCTACAAGATTTCCCTGGCTGATTACGCTCTATTGCAGCTGCCCTTGACATCCTTACTGTGGCCAAACAATGCGATGATAATATTGCGGAGGGGATGTGGGATCATTCAGTCACGCTTTGCTGTTCCCTGAATATAATTGATTTACTGCAAGTAAATACTGCTTGAATAATAAGAATATAGCAGTAGGGGTATATTACTGACCTCCTGACCAGGATGGTGATAGTGATTATGCAATGATTAGGGAGATTAGAGAGGCTTTTTTTTTTAAACCTAATAAAAATGGAGGATGTCACCTATCCCCATATTGACTGGGTACATGTCATCTCAGGATGGGATGCAGAGCTAAAGTTTCTTCATACCTTAAATGACTGCTTCTTGGAGCAACTAGTTCTGGAACCCACAAGAGGAAAGGCAATTCTTGATTTAGTCCTAAGTGGAGCACAGGATCTGATCCAAGAGGTGAATATAGCTGAAACGCTTGGCAATAGTGACCAGAACATAATAAATGTTAACATCCTGTGGTGGGGGCAGGGGTCACGAAAGCAGCCCACCTTGGTAGCATTTAATTTCAAAAAGGGGAATTATACAAAAATGAGGAAGTTAATTAAACAGAAACTAAAAAGTACAGTGCCAAAAGTGAAATCCCTGCAAGCTGCATAGAAACTTTTTAAAGATACCATAATAGAGATTCAATTTAAATACATATCCCAAATTAAACAACAGTAAAAGGACCAAAAAATTGCCCTGTGGCTAAACAACTAAGTAAAAGAAGCAATCAGGGGCAGAAGGGCATCCTTTAAAAGTAGAAGTTAAATCCTACTGAGGAAAATAGAAAGGAGCATAAACTCTGACAAATGAAGCATAAAAATATAATTAGGAAGGCCAAAAAAGAATTTGTAGAACAGCTAGCCAAAGATCAAAATGTAATAGCAAAAAAAAATTGTAAGTATATCAGAAACAGGAAGCCTGCTAAACAACCTGTGGGGTGACTGGATGATTGAGAAGTTAAAGGAGCACTCAAGGAAGACAAGGCTATTGAGGAGATACTAAATGAATTCTTTGCATCAGTCTTCATGGCTGAAGATGTGAATGAGATTCCCAAACCTGAGCTGTTCTTTTTAAGTGACAGAACTGAGAAACTATCCCAGATTGAGTTGTCATTAGAGGAAGTTTGGAACAAATTGATAAATTAAACAGTAATAAGTCACCAGGACCAGATGATATCCACCAAAGAGTTCTGAAGGAATTCAAATATGAAATTGCAGAACTACTAACTGTGGTATGTAACCTGTCATTTAAATCAGCTTCTGTACCAGATAACTGGAAGATAGCTAATGTGATGCCAATTTTTTTTAAAGGCTCTAGAGGCAATCCTGGCAATTACAGGTTGTTAAGGCTAACTTTAGTACCAGCCAAATTGGTTGCAACTACAATAAAGAACAGAATTATCAGATACCTAGAGGAATATGTTTTATTGGGGAAGAGTCACTACGGTTTTCGTAAAGAGAAATCATGACTCACCAATCTACTAGAATTCTCTGAAGAGGCCAATAAGCATGTGGAAAACGGTGATTCAGTGGATATAGTATACTTAGATTTTCAGAAAGTCTTTGACAAGGTCCCTCACCAAAGGTTCTTAAGCAAAGTAAGTGTTCATAGGATAGGATGGTAGGTCCTTTCCTGGATCAGTAATTGGTTAAAAGATAGGAAACAAACACTAGGAATAAGTGGACAGTTTTCAGAATGAAGAGAGGTACATGGCGGTGTCCCTTGGGGTTCTGTACTTAGACCAATATTGTTTAACATATTTATAAGTGATCTGGGAAAAGGGTGGCACTCTAAAGCAGGGGTGGGCAAAACACAGCCTATGGGCCAGATCTGGCCCGCCTGAGGCCTCTGTCCAGCCCGCCACCCCTGGCCTGCTTTCCCCCACCCCCTTTCACTACCACCCAGCTGATGTTGCTCTGCTCCAGTGCCAAGGCAGTGCTTAATCACCCTGGGGCCAGGGCCAGTGCTGCACTGTTCCAGAGCCAGCACTGTGCTGGCCTGCTCCCTCCCCTCCCAGCCAGTGTCGCGCTGCTCTGGGGCGGGGGCCAGCACTGCGCTGCCCCCTTCCACTCCTCTAACTGGTGCTGTGGTGCACCAGAGCCGGGGCCAGTGCTCCAGGGCTGGAGCTGGTGGGCTGCTGATGCACTGCCCCCTTCCAACACTCCAGGGCTGGGGCTGCCGCTACTCTGCCCTCTTCTGCCTCCCCAGCTGCTGCTGCACCGCTCTAGGGCAGAGGCCAGCGCTGCGGCACTCCAGGGTCGGCTTTCCCTCACCCCCAGACCTTCCACCCCCTGGCTGGCTTCTCTTTCCCCACTTGACAAACTTCCCCCATTTCCTCCCCTGCCAACTCCACCCCCAATGTCTCTCCCCTTCTGCTGGCTTCCCCCGCCAGCTCACCCTCCTCCACTGGCCCCACGTTCTCCATCGCCACCACCAGCCCCCCTCTCAATATTATTGCACACCCCTGCTCTAAAGTGCCTGTAGATTTACAAGTAGGATTGGTTAGTATTTAGCTCCTTGTAATATATTTACCAGGTGCGTTTCCTGTGGCCTTCCAGCTAGCACTTACCCACATAATGGCTATGTCTACACTTGTTAATTTAATTCCAAAGGGGTAGCCGTGTTAGTCTATTGTAGAAAGACAACAGAGTCTTGTGGCACTTTTAAAGACTTTTCTCCCACAAAAGCTCATGCGATTAATAAATCTGTTAGTCTTTAAAAGTGCCACAAGACTCTGTTGTTAATTTAAGTCGACTTAGCATGTCCACACTCAAAAATTAAGTCGACTTAGAGGGGACCCTGCCAAATCAACCTAGAGCGTCCACACTGGATGCCTAGGTTGACTTGTAGGGGCTAGGTGGACCTGGAACAGGTCCACAGTGGCGGGGGGGCACCCCTTGCCAAGTGCTAAGGGGCTCAGTCTTTGCCCCGTTGTACCTTGATACAATGGAGGCTGAGGGGGACAGGGACCTTGGCAGGGCATAGGAGCAGGGTGGGCAGGGCTCTGTCCTGCCCTGTGGGGGGGCACACCAGGCTCTGCCTGTGCCAGCCACCCTGGCAGGGAGGGCAGTGGGGAAGCCCTGAAGCCCCCTAAGTCAATTTAAAGTCGACTTAGGGCTACTGTGCGTCCACACTGGCTAAGTCAACTTTCTAAAGTCAACTTAGCCAGAAAAGTCGACTTAAAACTAGGTTTAGTAAAGTCGACTTTAATTTTCCTTTAGTCGACTTAAGCAGCTGCTTAAATTGACTTAAGGAAAATGTAGTGTGGAAGCAGATTAAATTAAGTCGACTTAAGCAAGTTTAAATCGACTTAATTTGTAAGTGTAGATGCACCCAATGTGAATGGTTAATGTGCAGATGAAACATCAATGAAGATAAAAACAGAGTGAAGATGATGATTCACTTCAATACCTAAATGCTAGTGTTGCTATATGTGAAAGTACTGCAACCAGCAGCCCTAATCTCTTACTATTACTACTAACCTACATTCAAATTGAGGGGTGGAGTTAGATGGGATGGGAGCTCCGCTTATATCACATTCTCATTCGAGATCTGTCTATGACTAGTGTTTAGTGCAGTCAGTTTGGAGAAATTACTCAGCAATTAACAATTCTATAAAAATAAGATGACAGTGTCATAATCCCGCTTACTAGAAAATGTGGACAGTTAAGAGCTTTATCATCCTGGATTGACAAAATCCTTCAAGACTAGTGGATGTGGTATTAGTTGATGGGTGTCATTTATAAGTAATCTAACAATATAGAATAATTTATTTTCCAGTGACATATGCTGAAAATAAATAGCTGCTCTGATAAATGCATGGCTTTGGAAGGAATTGCAGTAAGCAAGGCTTCAGGTAAAGATTAAGCTTCAGAGAGTGTCTACACTTTCAAGTTAGGTCGATTTAAGGAGGCTTAAATCGACCTAAACTACTCTGCGTCCACACTGGGCTTTCCTTAAATCGACTTAAGCATTACCTTAAGTCGACTTAAGGAAAAAGTTAAGTCGACTTAATAACACCTCGATTTAGGTTGAATTAACGCTTAAATCGACTTATTAGGTCGACTTAAGCCAGTGTGGATGGGGATTAGCGCCTAAATCCACCTTATTCAGTCGACTTAAAGTGTTAAATCAACTTAATAAGGTCGAAAAGGGGCTATGTCTACACTTGAAAAGTTAAGTCGACTTTTGTTAAGTCGACTTAACAAGGTCAACTTTAAGTCGACTTAAAGTCAACCTTATTAAGTCGACTTAATAAAGTTGACTTAACTTTTCAAATGTAGACATAGCCAAATATCACTTTCAGAATTCTCTACTATTTGCTTTTGTATACAAGGCTTTTCATTACAATAAAGGTGTATAGAATTCAATATTCTTTCAAATCAGAGTGTCTGAAATGAAGTTTAAAAATCTAGAACATGGATGCCTGAGAACTGGAAATGTACAATGTATAGCACAGGCTTGCAAATCATTATGAAAATTGACTAATCTAGCCACAAAATCTGTTTTCCACTCTTTCACATGGTGTAGATAAAGCACAAGTAAAGAATGAATCACTTGTCCAATAAAAAAGATGATGTACCTTAAATGACTATGAAGTAGAATTTTGCAAGAATCACATAGTGGGAAGTGGCTCTCCTTATTAATCCATTTTTCCAAGCTACATGGATAGCCCTAGTTCATATGCTTTAAAATCTTGAGTAGAACACCACCAAAGAGCAGAAAAGATTGAGGTAATATAGACTCATAGGCTATGTCTACACTTACTAAAATTAGTTCAAATTAGTTAGTTTAAACTAACTAATTAGAACTAATTTTAGTTAGTTCAAATTAACTTAATTCGAACTAGAAAAAATTAGTTCGAACTAAGCAAGTGCCATTCATGGCACTTGCTTAGTTCGAATTAGCAATCACCATTGATTTCAATGGGCTGGTTAGTACGAACTAAGAAATTAGTTCGAACTAACATGGCCACATTGGTTAATTCAAACTAACTAGTTCTAATACCCTATTCGAAGTTATTAGTTCGAATTAAGGAAGCCCTTAATTCAAACTAATTAAAGCCTAGTGTAGCTATGGCTTTAGTTAGTTTGAATTAAGCTTCCTTAATTCGAACTAACTTGGCAGTATAGACATAGCCATAGACTCTATGGTCAGAAGGGACTAATATGATCATCTAGTCTGACCTCCCGCACAATGCAGGCCACAAAACTTCACCAACCCACTCCTGTAATGAACCTCTAACCTATGAATGAGTTGTTAAAGTCCTCAGATCATGATTTAAAGACTTTAAAATACAGAGAATCAACCAGCAAGTGAACACATCGTCTCTGTGCTATCCCTATGCTTTGTTAAGAAGAGAAAAGGCTAATGTAATGGTCTACTAAATACACTTCTGGAAGAAGATAGACAGGTAAAGCAAAATCTCTTTACTTACTACTGTATATACAAAATGTTCAAATTCAATGTGAATTCTAGGAAGGGCTTACATCAGTGAGTTCTAAATATCCTAAACCGAAAATCTCTTCTTTTTGTGCATTAAAGTGCAAAATGATAGCATTCCAGTAAATTCAGTTTTATTGATAAGGTTAACTATATGTATGTGCCTCTCTTATAATAATAATCATGATCATGCACACTGGAAGTGAAAAGTCTTATTGAATTAACTGAATTTATCTAATACAGAATGTAAGACTCTTCAATAAGAACAGCATATTTAAAGTAGTACACATTTGAGTAGAATGCTGACTACAGCTAGTGAGTTCAGTCCTGTTTCCAGAGATGTCAGCGGCAAAACTCACATTCACTTCTGTCATTGCTGGATGGACTTCCATGTTTCCATTACTCACGTTGTTAATGTAAATATCACTTTTATCTGACTCCAAAAATTGACTCTATTATTTTAAAGCATTTACCAATAAAATGATCATCACTAACTTCCAATTGCTCTGTTTCTCCAGAACTAGGCATATTGGAGCATAAATGAGTACAAATTCAACTGATTTTGTAAGCGGGGAATAAATAGTTTGGGATAAAGGAACCATTATATATATTCTGATTGTCTTAATGTTACTGAAGAGTAGAACATATAAACGCACATTCTATGCCAGACTGAAATATGAGGAAAAGTCTTTAGATTTTGTAATAAGCATGTTAAGTAAAGATTATTCTTCATTTTTATGATAATCCAGATCCTACCAGGGCTGTCAGAATAGCCTAATTTAACCAATAAAAGAATAACCACAATCCCTTAAACATTTGACTCATTAGTTCAGCTCACCAAGGCTGCGTCTACACTTGTAAATTAAGTCGACTTAAGCTTGTCTCCTTAATGTTAAGGAAGCTCCCACCTACAATGGGCCAAAGGGAGAAACCTAATGAGCCATTAAGGACACAATGATTGTTGACAGCCTCCTGTCTAGGGAGTTTCTCCAGAATGACAAGTTAAAGTATAGATATAACACCAAATTCCTAACTAAATAACTTCTAATATAAATACAATTCCTAGACATAAACTATATAATCATTCCCAGCAAATTACTACCTTTCTATTGATACCAAACATGACATAGTTCCTATGGATTACAGCATTTATGAGATATCCATAGAAAATAATATCATAAATGCTTCCCTAAATCCAGACAGCGTCACACCCTGCCCACGTGCCCTGCCAGGGTCCCTGTCCCCCTTTGCCCCATTGCACACAAGGGGTGCCCCCCCCCCGCCACTGTGGACCTGCCCAAGGTCCCCCTAGCCCCACAAAGTCGACCTAGAACATCCAGTGTGGATGCTCTAGGTCGACTTTGTAAGTTCCCCTTTAAGTCGACTTTAATTTTAAGTGTAGACACACTAAGTCGACTTAGTTAAAGTCGACTTAAATTAACAAGTGTAGACATAGCCCAAGAGACAAATCCTCCTCCCCTTCCTATTCAGGGTCAGGGAAAACCCAAAAATACTGTAGGACAGTTGTAGTTCTGCCATGCAGGGGCAGACTTTCGGGAAGTCATACCTCTATGGGGCAGAGTGTACAGCAGCCCATTGGTTTCAGTTATGAATGTGCTGGTGCTCCCTGCTACATCATGTGCAGTCCATCTTCCTATTGCATTCAGAGATCCCTTATACCAAGCCAATTCACCCAGGCCCTGTGCTCTAAAGTTTGAATATTTGGCTCTCCAGTAAGAGCCAAACAGCCATAGCTCAGTCATCCTTCTGCTTCCAAACCATCTTTTTCCTACTGCACCTGCATTTTCTCTCCAATTTCCTCCCTCCCCTCACCCCGAACAGTTCTCTCATTTCAGGAGCAAAGTTGGCTTTTTTTATTATTATTTCTGTTTTAGAAGAGACTAGTCAGGGCTTTTCACTTTCCTGTCCCTGAAGCTCTATTTTACTGTCCTGAAGCCTTTTCTCTTCATCTTTGTCATAGGGCTAAGATTTAGGGAAATGAAAAATTTTCCTATAGGTTTTGGTATTGGACTGTTGCCAGTACCTACCTTCAGGCCCAGACATCTGCAAATAACATACTGAAAATCCTTTATAAAGCATGAAAAAAAGCTTTATCAAGATGGATATACTCAGTGTTTCACAGTTATTGCCTATTTATAAACTTTTTAAAAGAAGGTGTAATTTGGAGACCCGGGAATGGATTACCTAGACTGAAATACACTTTCATCCTTGAACTTTTTTAAATCAAAGTGCATTGTTTGGGAAAAGATAGCTATATGATATAAGCCACATCCTCAGTGGGTGCGAATCAATATAGCTCTATGGCTCTGTATAAATGTACACTACAAGTGGGCCCAAGGTAGAAAGCCAATCAAGATTCAAATTCTCCCAACACTTGAAACTATTCATATCTGTGGTTATAGAAAACTTATGCTTGTCAAGGGTTCAGGCCTTGTATTCCACTGTCACTCACTTCCCAACTCAAAGGACTGGGCAATGGGATGGTCACCTCATGATTACCTGTTTTGTTCATTCCTTTTAAAGCAGCAGGCATTGGCCACTGTCAGATGGACCATTGGTCTGTCCCAGTATGCTCATTCTTATGTTCTTAATGGATAATTCATTCACTATAAACAGAAATTGTGGTTTGTATATGTTTCAATACCCTTTAAACGTGTCATCAAGCCAAAAAAATGTAAGGTGTCTATTAGCTTTACTGCATCTCAATTTTGTGTACCCAGTTTGAGATACTTGGACCCAATTTTTATAGGTATTGAACACCCACAGCTCTCAGTGATATAGATTGAACTTCTGAAAAACAGGTTCCGTGATTCAAATTGGAACACCACAAATCACTAAATACATCAAAAAAATTGGCTTCCATCTTCTCGAGCTGCATTGATTTTAAACACACCACAGAGTTTTAGCTCAGAGTTATAGAACACGCAAGTGGTATCAGATTCTGTTTTACTAGTGGCAGTTTTGGATTCTTGGATATGTGTAAATAGGAAACGTTTCTAGCCTTTCCACATGCATTTTAAAATTACATTTTTATTCAGAATATTAGTGGGTGCAAATCCTGGTGTCTCCGAGTTATTTTTGCTTGCTTTTATTGCTGTAACATTTACTTAGGTTGTTTCAGGATTTTGTTTGTTTGATACAGAATGATTAAGAAGGCCTAAAATCTGCAGAAAGGCAAAGAAATGTGCTCCAGTTGTACACAGTCGGACAAATGTTCTATCAGATGCCTAGTCTGAATACTTGGATTGAGCATGGAGGTGACTTGCAGTTGCAGGAAAAGAAGAAATCCTTTTTCCACGGCGTCTACTGTAGTTTCAGGCCCTGGAGCCTCCATGAACTTTGTTCCCCACCAGTCTCCACTTGGATAATGGAACCAGTTGCTGGAACTCTGTAGTTGTGGAGTCTTGACACCACTCATTCACCAGCCTATCTCCAAATCCTTATGCTCTGCACTGTGGTAAAGAGTGCGCGCCCCCACACAGCTGAGCTTTACATGCCGTAGGGAGTGTATATAACTGGCACAGGCTGTCAGAATTCTGCTTTCCCCACTTGTTCACCCAGTCTGTGCGGATTTGTTCCTTGGCACAGAAAAAGTTTAAGGTCTCAGATACAGACTGCCATTACTCCAACAGCATGACACAGATTATTCTGTTTCAGGTTGTAGGGCCATGTGGCCCTGTTTCAACCAGTAGCTACAATAGTTGCCATTGTCAACTACTGACCATATAGGAGGACAATAGTGCAAAGAGTTTTGTTTGCTCAAGTAACAACAAACCTAGTTATAGAGCAAATGTACCATACAAAGCAGGCTTAATAATTAAGCAGTTGGACAGGATAGACAGCAAATTTCTGCATTTTTTTTACATGCCTCAGATTGCATTAGAAGACATAAGGCCAAAGGTCAAGCAATTTTAACTAGCATAGCAACGAACTATTTTGCATTTGAACCACCTGTGGGTTTTTTTCTGCGCTCCTGTAGCATGATGGTAATATTCAGCCATAAATATTTCAAATAGAGAATTGATCTTGGGCTGAGGCCTTGTGCTCTATTCCCCCCCAAAATGTGTGCATGCTACAAATGTGCAGGATGCTGGGGGAAAAAAACTCTTTTGTCCATCACTAAGCCTGGAATTGATTTTCAAACATGAGTTATAAACACCTGAAATATAGGTTTGATCATGGAGTTTCTGACAGATTCTTAACTATAGAGACTTTACTACATTGCAGACAATTCACACTCAAATGACATCACTTATACCATAGCCCATAGACAAGAAGGCGAGAAGTTGAGAATTCTGGAGACAACCAAAGAGTCAATACTTGCTTTTTCAGCTAGCATATAATCAATAGATATTTTTTTTGACTGTTCTGTAACTATATACACCTGTTAGATCTTACATGCAATATTTTACATTCATTATTTTCAATGGAAAGATAATACAAACATCAACCTTGAGATTTTAATTCTACAAAAATTAGGGAAATTCAGATTTGAGACTGTGCATATGCACTATGATAAGACCTTTCTTTACATAGTAACAGCAAATAATGTGACATGCTATATGACAAATATTTATTTTATAGACAAAGGTTAAATATGTAGAGGTTTGAAAGGTCTAATATGCCAATTGAAATAAATAACAGTAAGCAAGAATTATGGTGTAAGACAGTCCCAGGATGAGTGGACACCACAGTACATTTATGCACATTGGCAACTGAAAAGATTGTATGATTTGTCAACCTTGATCAGGTCAATCAAGACTAATGTTGGATGATTGAAATATGACCATGTATAACATTGTTGTTAGCACTATTATACTATTGCAACAAAACTTATGCAAAGTATGGCACATAAAGTGTCAATGGTAAAATTATGATTCACCAACTGTGATTATCCTGTCTACAGGCATATAGCATTTTGCATCTAAAATATAGATCTTTGTACCTGAAGATATAGATATTGACTATGTACAGTCATCCCATATATTGTGGCAAAGTACCCTCCTGGGGCTTGCCAAACAGCAAATGGCTCCCCGGCAGTAGAGGCCTGTGGCAAATCCAGCCCAAACAGGACAAGGCCTCAGGCTTTTTCTTCCCCATCCTCTCTCTCTCTCTCTGGGAATCCAGGGACAGCCATGGTTCAAGTCCAGTGGGGTACCCTTTGACCCTGAGGGAGTGTTAATGGTCCCAACCCACTTTGTTAACCCAGAATCCAGGAAGGTATCTTCTAACAGCCTCATCATGGCATCACAAAGGTGGTGGCACTCCCCTGGAGGGTCCAGAGTTACATCAGTCCTCCCCACCGGCTGAGCCTGCATCTCCCTTCTCTGCTTCCCAGCTGAGGGAAAATACTCCCTCTCCTAATCCAACAGGTACCTCAAACTTTGTGACAATTTCTTTCTCTCCCCATAGCAGGTTCAGGCTTTTTATAGGCCTGGAGCAGCCCTTAACTGGACCCAGGTGCCTCTAATTGCCCTGTAGTAATCTCCCCTCTGCCTACAGGGAACAGGGCTTTTAACAGCCTAAGACTCACATACCTGCCCTGACATACCCTCTAGTAGCCATCCGGCCTGACTTTATCACAAAATAGTCTTCATTCCTGAGTAAAACCCACCAGCTAAAATCTACATGGAAGCCAAAGAGTCTTTTATGAGAGGGCTATGCAAGCTAATGGCCCATTTAAGTATGCTTACCTTGCACAATAGACCATAGGAAGCCCGTTCCCACCTGATGGGTCTCTTCATGAACATTTAAGTCAGAACATGGACTATGGCTCAACAAAGAATGAAGGACATGTGTCTTGCTCATGTGACCCTGGACTCCAGTTTGGGCTTGCAGTGTTCCACAAACTGAGACTGAAAGGTATACAAGGCAGTTGTACCGTCTTGTCTTCATCTCCTGCTTCATTTCTCTGGTTTAAATTTCTAGAAAAGGAAACTTTAAACAAGGACTGATGACCCCCAAACTGGCTTTGGTCATTTAGAGATATGTTGTAAATCAGCAGTTTATTTCCCCACTGCTAAAATCGGATTCAGAAACTTTGCAATAATTGTATGTATGTGATTCTTTGACCTGTTTAGCTTTTTCTGCCTTGTATGGCTTTTTGGCTTTTTTGTAGTTGTTCAATAGCATCTTAGTCATGATTATGCAAAGGACAATCTCCTCTTTTTCCATCCTGACCTTCCATTATTTCCCCATGGCTCTATTCATTATTTCCCCATGGCTCTATTCATTATTTCCCCATGGCTCTATACATTATTTAAGGCCAGATTTCCAAAGGTATTTAGGCAACTAAAGAGGCATAGGTTCTTTCGAAAATCCCACGAGGTGCCTAAATACCGTTGGAAATCTGACCCTGAAGTCAATGGCAATTCAGCTGTATAAAGACTGCAGATTCTGGTTCCTGTAAAACTGGAGTCAGTGCATTTCAACTAATGCCTTTAAAATAGGCTTAATTCTGACACCCTGAGGCATTGTCCAATCACTTTAAAACTGAGAGCTTCTGCTTGCCTCTGTAGCCGTATGGGCCTCCCTGCTTTCCGTTCTTCTACAAGCACAGGAAATTCTGAAGTAGGCCTTCTTTCTTCCACTGGCTGAGGTGGCATGTTATTATCAATGGATAGGTTAACTGTAATGAACTGATACAATTTAAGTTTGCCTTATATTGTTGACACCCTGGTAAAACTCACTAGATAGGTGTCTTTCAGTCTCTGCTAGCCTTTTCCTTCCCTTGTAATATTTCTCTTTCTTTCTTTTTCTTTTTCCTTGGCCAGTAGATAACTGTGAACATTTTAAGAACTATCAACAGGGCAACTGTCTTTTCTAGTTTCCAGCTCTGGACTACATGGCAGTACAAAGTACAGGCATGCATATTAATGAATTCCTTCCCCTATCCCTCAGCCTCATCTGTTCTTTTTCCTAACCTCAAGCATTTTTTGAAACATCCATGACCTAGTTTAAAAGTACTACACTTACTATATTTGAAGTAGAAACAGAAGGCCAGAAATAAGATAACCTGACATACTTTTTATCCTCAAATAATGTGCATTTGAGATTTTGCTCAATGAAATGAATGAGTGTTTTCTATTTAAGTGCACTGTGAAAGTTAAGTAGTGTGACCCGGAAAGAAGTGTTAGAGAGGCTAGAAGTGATCTACTGCAAAAGAAATAAGGAGTGCAACATGAAACATAATAACACCATCTCTGAAGGTTGACTTAAGCCTTAAATTGACTTCTTAAGTCGACTTAAGGCTAGTGAAAACGGGGATTATCGCTAAGTCGACTTTATTAAGTTGACTTAAAGCCAATAAAACGGCTTAACAAAGTCGACTTAAAGTGTAGCCAATTTGTTAAGTCGACTTAACAAGGTTGACTTTAAGTCGATTTAACTTTGCAAGTGTAGAGATAGCCCTGGAGATTTTTTGCCTTCCTCTGAAGAATAGGGCCTGGGTCACTTACCAGTTTGAATTAGAGTAAATGGTGGAATCACTGGCTATGTCTACATTTAGGGATTTAGGTCGACTTAAATAAGTCGACTTAGAGAGTCCACACAGGACTCCAAAGTTGACTTAAAGTGAGCCTTACTAAGTCAACTTAGAGAATCTATTCTAGACTCTCCCCGAGGCAGCAAGCCCCGGACCGCTCGGCTCCCTTCTGGTTGGGATTGCTCCTTCTGGCTAGGACCGCACTCCAGCTGCCGGGTAGCCCCCTGGAGCCAGCTGGCGGGGAAGGCCCCGGGCCACCCCAAACAGCTGGAGCGCTGGCAATTGCCGGGACAGCGACGCTCCAGCTGGCAAGGAGACCCTGGAGGCTTCCTGGCAGCTGGAGTGTGGTCCCGGCTAGGAGGAAGTGTGGGGCTCCCTCCTAGCCAGGACCCGAGCGGTCCTGGCCAAAGGGAGCCCCATGCTCCCTCCTAGCCGGGACCGAGCGCTCCCGGCAAGAAGGGACTGCGGGGCTCCCTTCTCTCCAGGACCCCTGGGGGTCCCAGCAAAAAGGAAGTTTGGAACAGTTCTCCCTTGCCTGTGAATTTTATGCTGTGCCTCTTAGAGACGAGGCACAGAAATCTTACTCGATGTTTCTAGACACCCAGTACTGCAGGATTGATTGTTTTAAAAAATGTTTATTGAGAAAGAAGGGGAAAGAATGGGAGCAAGTGGTAACCACTGGGAATCAGGACTCCTGGATTCTATTCCAGTTTGACTACTGACTTGCTATGTGAGCATGGATAAATCACCTAAAAGCCACATACAGCTATTAAATGGGGATAACACTTGCCTGCTAGGCAGGAAGGGGGTTATGAGATTTACTTAGTTTTATAAAAATTATTTTAGAGTCTCAGAGGAAAGTAGCTATTTTCCTACAGAGCAGTATCCATAGTCCACATGGTCTCAGACTATTCTGATCTTCAGTAATGAGCTAATTCTCATAAATGAAAAGGGCCAAATTCTCCACCAGAGCACACTCACTGAGTTCAATGGGAGACTCACTGCAAATCTGAGATCAAAACTTGACATGCAGTTGGGGAGCATCTAGGATTTAATGGTAGCAGTGTCTCTGGTTTTTAACTAATTGTTTATCTTTGTTAATTGCTTGCAATTTATACCACTGAAAAGAATTGCAAAGAATTACATAGGTTCTCTTGTTGAAGAAATCGAAATGATCTGTCTTTTAGGCACATTTGTAATTTTTGCTTGTTTTAACATATTTGTATTGCTGAAATTATTATTGCCAAAAGTTCCTTTGAGTCATAAATAGTCACCAGACAACTTAATTAGTCATGGTATACATTTCTGAATGTCACATGACTCCCTGCCTCAGAGTGCCTGAACTATCAAGTTAGCAGCTTCAGAAAACTTTCCCCTAAACCACATAGAACTTTAAAGAAAGATAAAGGTTCTGTCCAATAAAAAATAGAAAACCCTGGATAATCATACTGCCCATATGTTAAAGGGACCGTGCCTTGTCATTTCCTTTTATTTGTTTAACTGATATGTTAGCACATGCAATATGTGGGTAGATTATGGATTGTTTCCTGTTTTTAGGACCCTGCAGCTTCTCCTAGAATTGGAAAGGAAATGTTAAATTCCTTTAAATGGCAAGAGACAATTATTGATATGGAGTCAGGGTCAGTAAATGCAACAAAAATTAGACAAACCATTGTTAATATTGTAAAAATGTAATTAAGTTACTTCTTGATCTTCAAATTCAGTGACCACCTAAAAGTAAATTAGGCTTCATGTTCTATTTTTTCCCAAATGATTTTGCGACTGCAAAAATAACCCATGGTACAAGTAACACAGAGTCTAAAAAAGTCTGACCCTGCAGTGCCACGGATGACCAAATTCCCCCTGACAATGAGACTTCTGGTCATGGAAGTCTTGCAGGATTGGTGCCTATCTTTGTCCCTATCTCTTTCACACTATCTCTCATGACAGAAGAAAGACACACATTTTTGTATGTCAGAGTTCTTCCACTGAGCTATATTGATATATATGATATTCTGGGTCCAAAAAAATTATTCAAAACTGCAATTTTGTGTACCCAGTGTCGCATAAAATCCCTTAAATCAGGACACATGAAATCCCAGTTTCAAATTGCATTTCCACTGACTTCCCCAGTACAATGGCTCTGGTCCTGCTTCCACTGAAATTTTGTTAGTGAGTTCAAAGGACACAAGAACAAACCCAGATCTGTGACTAATTATTACAATTAAAACCACCAGAGAGGAGCATCCATTAGTGAAAGGGGGAGTTCCAACTCTGAAACCTGTTTCTTCACCTCTAGTCCATGGAAGTCCCATCAGTGAGGCTTTAGACGTGTAAGAGTCCCATAGGCTATGTCTACACTAGGAAAAGTTAGGTCGATTTTGTTAAATTGACTTAATAAGGTCGACTTTAAGTCGACTTAAAATCGACCTTATTAAGTCGACTTAACTTTGTCGACTTAGTCCACTTTGTTAAGTCGATGTGATGGGATGCACATCCGTGCACCCCGAGGGCATGATCTGTGTAACTTTTCTGTTCAGTTTTGCAAGGTAATTGTGTGATTTGATGCCAAATGCATTATACCAGATTCCTTTGTAAATGCTCAGAACATATTCCACATGATTACCATGGCGCCGTGTTTCCTACAGCAACATGTATGTACAGATGTGAAGCATGATACAGGGTTCAGACTCTCAGGACTATCTCTAGCACAGTGGCTGGAGATTTACATGTCAGAGGGGATGCTAATGTCCTCCCTGGCTCAGGTAGAAGTGAAGAGAATCACACAACAGGACAGTGAGAGGAGGGGCTGTCAGCAGTTTGTAAAAACAAAGACACAGAGATTGAAAAGAGAGAAGCTGTAGGCTTTTGGCCTGAGAAGACACCATTTTGCAACCAACTTCAAGCAAGATCGGGGCCCTGCCTGAAAACAGGCAGAGAATGGCTGTAAAACACCGAACAGCCAAACACCATGAGCATAATCTTGGACTCTGAGGTCAGTTTAGGTAGAGATGTTAGATTATCATGCGGTTTATACCTTCTATTTGATTGTGGTCACTCCTGACTCATTTATAGTATGTTTCTGCCTTGATCAGCCATGTTCTCACTTGAAATCAGACTCTAATCAATAAACTGGTATTTGTTTTATCTAAAGCTGTGTGATCTTTAGAGGGTGTGGGTATGGAAGGCTGGGCACAATCCACTTCTTTGTTAAGTGGATGGATTTGAGACTAAGGTGATTGGGAGTCGGTCCTGATACCTGTAAGGCAGTGGCTCGCAGTGGAGTGTCTGGGACTGGGTGTGCTCGCTTGGGGACCAACGCCGATGTGGCTAGTGGATTTACACCCACTGCCTAGGACCAACTACACGCTGGTGGCTGGTGTGGACTGACTCAGGAGTGAGTGGTCACCCAGCAGAGTGGGGTGAATTGGGGTTCAGGCATGGGGTTCGAATGGTGATAGCAGCACACTAGACTGGCTTTGGGGAGCAGCCTATCACCCTTATCACGACTTAACAAAGTGGACGTAAACATCCACACTGGGCTTCAGTCGACCTAAAGAAGGATTAGGTCGACCTAATAGGCGGTTCTTATTAAGTTGACTTAAGCGTTCATTAAGTTGACTTAAGGAATTTCTTAAGTCAACTTAATGAAAGCCTGGTGTGGACACAGCTTAATTTAAATCGACTTAAGCCTCCTTAAGTCGACTTAAATTGCCAGTGTAGACATAACCATAGAGCTGGAGGGTCTTGGGTGGGGAGCCAGGCATACTGATTTTTCTTTATAGTCTGGAAAGGGGAGAATTCTAAATTAATAGAACCTAAGATAGAGAAGCCCGTGGAAGCTGATAACACTAGACAATTGTAGGAAGCAAAGCGCATTTGTATGGGTCTCTTCCTGTGGAGGCATCCACAGATTAAGGAAGAACTCCTCTGAGTTTCTTCAATGCTTCCTCATACATGGAAGCCATGGTAGAATGAGTAGGAAACTCTGTATAAACTTCCCTCTGTCCTGTAGAGGTTATTCTTTGCTTTGGGAAAATGAAAGCCTTAGTTTCACTCAGCCAAGTTTCTCTAAGCTAACTTACTAAGAAAATAAAACATTCTCTCCAGTAGTAAATCCTACTCTAAATTTATAAAGGAGGGCTCAAGATTATAGATTCAGAGATTACATGATTTTCATAATTTAACAATTGTGTTTATATCTTTAAATGTTGTATAGCATATTTTGTAACACATTTTAAAGATTCCTCCTCATTCTAGCTTGTAAACGATGTTGAATGTTCAGTTATCAAATTTCTAGTGCTAAAAGATATGCTTTAATCTCATTGTTCTTGTGGTTTCATATTGTTAAACAGGTGAAATGGCTGATTCCCTACACCAGGGCCTGATCTTGCAAAGAAGTAAAATACTATTCACCTGGTAGCATTGCTGCTGACTCACTGAAGCTTTCTAAAACAATTTGAATCTTAAATACCTATTCACCTGATTCACATTTCATTTGGCCTTTTTGTCTACAAAGATGTAAATGAACCTTTTCATTTCCAACACCTACCCAGCTATAAAGCCAAACAAAAAACTTTTCTCTAGCATCAAGAAGCTGCTAAAAATGCACCTGCTTCTTGAGGAATCTATGTTCCAATGGCCGCCCCTGCCCCGTATGTGCTCTCTAATCTTATATTGACTTTTTCATTTCTTCTTTTCTGCTTGTGTTGCAGACTGTAAGCCCTTTGGGCATGGAATTATCTGTTAAGCACTGATCTTGTCCTGTACAGCATAATGTACATTTCCAGCTCTGTGCTTTTTTTTCTTTTTTAAGAGTGCTGCTTTCATTTCAGCTACACACTGAGTTAGCTCCATCGCCTTTGGGTAATTTTCAGCAAATTTACTTTTCTTCTCTAGCGTCTTATGAATTGCCTGCTGCTCTCTGGCACATCTTACTGTTGGTGAGAGAGATGAGGTAGAATATTATTAATGAACTTAAATTTTTTTTAGGATTACAGTCAGCTTTTTCCAAAAAAAATTCAATGGGTTTGCATGAGAAGGGAAACCCATCCCTATCCCCAGAGATGGCTTGACTTGATTAGCACTTGCATTTCTTTCAGACAATTCATTAATATTATTACCTATTTCCAGCATATCTGACTGAGAGATCTACAAGATGACTAATCAATACAAAACAATATAGCAAAATATCTAAGAGGATCAAAAAGCTTTTCTGTGAGAAGTCAGCATGGGATGGTGCAAAACAGTTTGAAGTAACTGGAAATTCACATAAAATGTCATCTTATTTATAAAGTAACCTGGTTCACATTAAATAAATGCATTTTTTTAATTACTTTCCCTGGATCTTAAGGTATTGGAGCCAAATTTTCATCTTTTAATCAAGCCAATGAAAGGTATGTCTTGTCATACCCCTCAAACATAAGTAACCAGGAAGTCTGCAGAGGCTAGTGCAGTGTTTACATAGCTTATGAATTACTGAAGATGTAAAGAAACAAACACAAAGGTACTTGCTTTCAAATGTCTGCAGGCTGGGAGGAAGTCTGTCACTGAGTTAGGGTGGGGTTACAAGAACGATACAAAAATTAACTTCTTAGGATCTGAAAACTTTACTGTAAGATTCTATCAAATGAAAATATTGTGAGACAAATCCAAAATTCCTCTCCTATTGGACAAGATCTGCTGTCCTTTCCCATTCAGTATTCCCATTCAATTTGCTACTCAGATTGCAAGTAGTCAAGGGAGATCTGCTCATCTAAAGAACCAAAGTGGACCCATTTCCCCACACCTAAGCCAACGTCAGTGGGACCCATATCTCGTCTCTAACCACTCCCCACTCCTCAAGCCATAGGCTGCAGGACAACTCATTTGCCACTATCCATGCTGCTGCAAGGGATAGCACCAGGTAGGAGATCCATCTAGAGGAGTCTCTTGGATACCTGGAGTGAGGGAAGAATGATGATTTGACAGGGTTGGTGATAGAAGAATTGGTAGATTTGGATAGGGAAGAGTATGGAATTCATGAAGGAGAAGATAAAACTGTGGAACTCAAGGATTAATTTTTTAGGGGAGTGAATAGTATTTTATGGTGGGAGTGTTACTCAGATGAGCATACTATAAGAACCTATATAGAATAGAATGTTGCCCAGTATAGACTAAATAGCGGAAATGTTTTGAGGTATTAACATTTTGGCAATATGTTACTGAAGCCACACCACTGAAGCAAAAATGAAGCAGTTTCAGGCTACATTTTAGAACTATGGATGGGCTTCATTTGACCTCTGGCTCATAGTTTAGGCACACTTGGGTTATAGATTATGGCATTCTTGTCCTGGTTTTAAATAATCTACACATGCACTGATTGTCTGTCCTGTGCTGATGCCTCTACTTGTTATTAAAGATTCAGTTGCAATTATTCACAGATTTTCAATCATTTCTGCTATAGTTACTCACAATGTACTATGTGCTTTCCCCAAGCACAGGAAGAAGCAGGGTGAAGAACTAAGGAGCTTTGCTATTGACTTCAGTACCCTCAAGAGTTCACCGTTGGAAGCCTCAGATGAAAAGTAAAGGAGATCATCATCAATCATCATCATCTCTAAATGTAAAATAATTCTTATCTTTAAAGGAATAAAATCAGCTACTGAACACAGTGCTCAGACTTTCAACAATACATTTTCTAGACACATTTATATAGTTATTAAATCAACACTTTTATTAAGAATTAGTGGTTTGGTGAAGGATGTTCTAATTTTGACCGTGTGCCATGCTCAATTAGACCCACAAGCTTGAAAAGCAGCTTCCCTATGGTCATACTGTACCACTGATTTTTAAGCAGAACCCCCAATAGCTCTCAATAGTGAGTTCTAGTTTTAAATCACTGGCATGGTACGGCTTTAGGTTTAGAGGGAGTGGTTTAAGCTTTGTATTTAACCAACCAACAAGTAATAAATGAAGTACAGAGCAAGTAAAAATATATGAAAATGGATTCAGAATGAGCAAAAGTATACCATTAGGGTATGTCCAGCTTCCCTTAAAATCAAAGGAAGCTAGATCAGGTTGCATTCTGCAGGATAATACGTTACTTGGAGAATGATTGTTCACTTGAATGTCTGAGTGCTGTCAAATATTTAGTGTGTCTCTTTAGTGGTAAAAACAGTGTACAGAGCTATAGCCTTGTAGAGTATATTCCAATTACAGGGCCTATAGTAGTAGACCTGTCCCCACATGGGGGGTAAAGCTGCATATATAAAGTATTTGCAGGATTTGGTCCCATACTTGGATCCTTTTCTTTTTCATTGGATAAACTGTTCCAGATTATTTCCAACTGAAATTAATGAACCTTTCCAAAAATAAAATCTGCAAGCCTGGCAATGTGTTATCAAATTTAAGGCTGTAAAATCATTTTCCTCTTAGGCATAATGAAAAGGATTTAAGATTGGAGGTGGAAATGATCCTCTGGAAAAGTGAGGAACCATACTGTTTCAAGGTCAGATGACCATATCCCAAATAATCAGTTTCCTGAGACTGCAAGGTGTGGGCAATGGTGGCCCTCATTCTTGATCATCCTCTTCATTTATGCATCTTAAGTTTCTATGTGACATTCCTTTAATGCCATCAGTTTAAAAGAGTGGAAAATGCTTCCGTAGAAAGGTGCTTTTCCTGCTTTTTAATTTCAGGGGGGGGGGGGGGATTAGCAAACTAAGCTGTGCTTTTTTTTCTATTTTTTAACTTCTTTATTATTAGCTTTCTTAGAAATAGCTTGGCTGAGTCATATAGGATTTGATTTCCCATACGTGGTAGAAAAGTCACTGGAATTAAACTGATGTAAGTGGGATCAGAATTAGGTTAATAGAATCTAATATCTTTCTCTGAACCATATTAGGGTAGCTTTTGTCTGTATGTATCTTTTGGAATTAATTCTGTCTCTTTCTGACTAATTCCCAGCATAATGACTATAACAATGCTTGGAATCAAACAGCAGTCTGAATCCATATATAAGCATAAACTGCTACTTCAGCCACAGCTTGGGAAACATGTTCTGTTGCATTAGATTAAGTATGAGACTCTTTGGCTATGTCTACACTAGAAAAGTTAAGTCGACTTTTTTAAGTCAACTTTAATATGGTCAACTTTAAGTCAACTTAAAGTCAATCTTATTAAAGTCAACTTAATAAAGTGGACTAAGTTGACTTAGCTTTAAGTCAACTTAGTCCACTTTGTTAAGTCGACCTAACCACCCTTAAATCAACTTAATAAAGTCAATTTAAGGGTTATTCTATGTCCATGCCACCCTTAAGTCGACTTAAGGAGTTGACTTAAGGGTTACTCCATGTCCACACCGTCCTTAAGTCGACTTAATGAGTCGACTTAAGGGTTAAGTCGACTTAATGAGTGGTAGTAACAAAGTCGACTTAAGCTTTCATTAAGTCGACTTAAGGAATTTCTTAAATTGACTTAATGAAAGCCTAGTGTGGTCGTGGTTTAATTTAAGTCGACTTAAGCCGTCTTAAGTCGACTTAAATTGCCAGTGTAGACATAGCCTTTCAGACACACACTTGACACAAGGTGGGCTTGATTCTGTTAATGGTACTAAGAGCAAGTAAAGGTTGCAAGATCAGGCCTTGTGTTATTTCACTAATGTCTCAAGCATGTATCTTTCCTAGCCTCGACACTGTCACATACCCAAGTGTTAAAGATTACCAGGAGACTATTTCTAACATTGCTGTAAAAGTCTGTTCACCAACCTATGACCTCACTAGCTTAAAAGGATGGTCATTCCCTGATAAGTAAACATAGGTACTACAGAACATTAAATAGTAAATTACCCTATTTCCAGTCAGTTCCTGAACATCTATTGTCATTTACCTACATTCTTGGTAGGTAATACTGTACCAATTTGCTTTTGTTATTTAGTCATTTCCATCAGGTTTTATAGTAGCCCCTGCTGTTCTTCATTATCTCTTATCCTCAGTTGGCTCATCTATCATTCTGCAGGATCCAATGGCTTTTCTTAAAAGCCAGTTTTCCTCCCTGAGCTCTTACTTTTTTTTCCTGCCAGGTTTGATGCCTTTCTGCAGGTTTCCTGTGCATCTTCAAAAACTCCAATTAATTTCAGACTTTCTCTTAAAGCTCTTAAGGTCTTCACTCCACTCTATTGACACATCAGCAAATTAGACAGCAGGATGGTTTCTTTCATTTGAATGTTTCATGTAGTAATAAGAGATATATTAGATACACACATGGAATTACCAATCCAGTGTGCAAAAGAGATGTGCATACCCCAAATCTCCTCCTCATCCGCTTCCAGAGTTTACTCCTCATTGATACCCTCATGCTCTAAATGTAAAGAGAGAGAGGGAGGGAAGAAGAGATACACTCAGATTTTTAAACAAAAAGAAAAAGCAAAGTATCTAAAATCATGACAACAGAGTTTAACAATAATGATGATATAATCACTTTTTTAAAATGTAAAACAGCAGTTCTAAATTTCTAGCCTTAATAGAGTCATAGAAGGAAGGAAGGAACCATTGTGATCATTTATTCTGACAGGTCATGGAACTTCACCAAAATAATTCATATAGCACATCTTTTAGAAAAGCATCCAATCGTGATTTTAACAATTATCAAGGACAGAGAATCCCTCATGACCCTTGGTAAATTGTTCAAATGGTTAATCACTCTTCTTGTTAAAAATTTACATCTAATTTTTAGTCTGAATTTGTCTGTCTTCAACTTCCAGTCACTGGATTGTGTTATACCTTTCACTGTTAGAGTGAAGACCCCATTATCAAATATATGTTCCCCATTCAAGTACTTAAAGCACTCAGGCCACTGCTCTTTGTTAAGCTAAATAGACTGAGCTCCTGGAATCCCTCCCTATAAGGAAATGTTTTCTACTCCTTTAATCACTCTTCTCTGAACCCTTTTCACTTTATCTACATTCATCTTGAATTGTGGCACCAGAACTAACAACATATTCCAAGAATACCAAATACAGAGGTCAAGTAACTTCTCCCACTCACTTGAGATTCTCCCGTTTATGAATGCCAGGATCTGTCCTTTTGGCCACAGCATCACATTTGGAGCTTATGTTTGTCTAATTATCCCCAAATCTTTTTCAAAGTTCCTGCTTCCCTGAATAGATTCTCCAATCCTGCAAGTATGATCTGTATTCTTTGTTCCTAGCTGCATACATTTGCATTTAGCTGTATTAAAATGCATATTGGTTGCTTGTTAAACTGGATGCAAGCAATCAAGATGGCACATATTCTTTGTCTTGTCCACTTCCCCAGGTTTTGTTTTATTTGCCAACTTTATCAGCAATTACTTTGTTTTCTTCCAAGTAATTAATAAAAATGTTAAATAGCATAGGGCAAATAATGTATGGAACCACACTAGAAACACACCAACTTGATGATGATTTCCAGTTCCCACTTACATTTTGAGACCTATTAGTTAGCCAGTTTTTAATCCATTTAATCTGTACCATGTTAACTGTATATCATTCTATTTGTTTAATTAAAATGTCATGTGGCACCAAGTCAAATGCCTTATAAAAGTACATTACATTAAAGTACATTACACCAAAACTATTACCTTTATTAACCAAACTTGTAAACTTATAAAAAAAAAAAAGATATAAAGTTAGTTTGACAGGACCTGTTTTCCATAAAACCATGTTATGTGCATTAATTCTTTATTAATCAAGTCCCATTATAACCACTTTATTATCTTGTCCTGGATCGATGTCAAGCTGACAGGCCTGAAATTATCCAGGTCATCGCATTTACCCTTTTTAAAATTGACACAACATTAACTTTCTTTCAGTCTTCTGGGACTTTCTCAGTGCTCTAAGACTTATTGAAAATCAGTGTTAACAGTAGAGAGAGCTCCTCAGCCAGCTCTGTTAAAACTCTTGAGAGCGAGTTATCTGAACATACTTTTGTTTAATATCCTCCAGAAATGCTAATGAAATGGAAAGAGAGTTATCATCACCATATGATGAGACCAAATCATGTGTTTTCCTCAAATATAGAACAGAAATATTTATTGAACACTTCTGCCCTTTCTGAACTATTATGGATAATTCTATCATTTCCATCTAGTAATGAACCAATACCATTATCAGGATTCACTTTGTTCCTAATGTATTTAAAAATTCTTCCTTATTGTATCTATGCTGGCCATAAATTTCTAGTTTTGTCTCTTTGCTTCTCAATCAGTTTTCCTCAATTCCTAACTTCTGATTTATATCCATTGCTGCCAATTCCTCTTTCTTCCATTTGGTGTATGTTTTATTTTAATTTTATTTTTCACAGCTGCCTTCACTTCCCCTCTAAACCAAGCTGGTTTTCTAGCCAGCACAGCCTTCTTCCTTAATTATGGGATTGTGGCTCTGGGGGCATTTAGGAAAGTGTTCTTAAATGATTCCCAATTATCATTCACATGTTTCTGATTAAAGTCTGCCTTCTAGCTGATCTGACTGATAACTGTTTTCAGCATTTTGCAAGATGAATTGTAAAGAAGTGCTTGAAGCATTTCTTCCCGCTCCCTTATTATGTGAAAACATGGACCCAGCACTTTATTATTTCAGCTTTCTTTTACATTAGAAATATCAAATTTTCACTATTCTTTTTTGCAGGGGAATTTAAGCAAGCTCTTTGAAAGATCCATGGTGTGACCTCACCACCAGCTGAAACCTGAGCTACAGCTGTCTGAGAGGATGATTCTGCAGACTCTTATGCACGTGTATAACTGCTCATACAAGTAACTCTATTGGTTCTTCAATGAGATTACACACATAAACAAAGTAACCCATGTGCAAAGGAGTTTGCAGAATCAGGGTTCAGGTCCTCATTTAAGTAAAGGGGGACATTGTGGAATCCAGAATATTATCTATTTTGGGGTTTCATACTGCCACTCCTTACTCTTGTGTCTGCGTGCCTTCACATAAAACCAGTAGCAATTAAAAAGGCCTTAACGGCACTTCTGGCATTTGAGTGCTCAAATTCTGAGTGTCATTTATGGTGGAAAGGCTTTGTAAAGGAGGAAGCTTTGGCAATGTTTCCTAAAGTTAGGTAGCATCTAGCTTCGCTTGATCACCCCTGAAAGATTGTTCCATAGCCAGATCCCCTCTACCAAGATTCTATAATTCAGCATGCTTAAGACTTCTTGTAGGAAAAAACAACATTCCTATCCCATTCACTTTTGTTGTAGACATACCAGGGGACAGCTGGATCAGGTATCAACATATTGTGAAGTCACTAACCAGGTCCTCCAAAGATTTTAACATTTCAGATATTTTTAAAATGAGATTTTTGTTGCATAGATCACAATAAAGCATTAAAAAGCACAAAACATAAGAAAAATTTTAATTTTGCAGTTCACTTTTAGGGCTTTACTCACCTAAAGTTTAACTCCTTCAATAGCCTGAACTTATAAAAACATTTTGCCTGTTTCATGTTTATATTGTCGGGTGTCTTTTATTCCTTAAACCAGATGCGCTGGTTTTTTGTATATGGTTAAAGCAAAGAACTGGGAATTTGTGAAAACCTTGACCCAAAACCAAAAATTCACTGAATGTACTTCTAAAGAAAAATAATAATTTGACATCAGATTTCACTTTCCTCCCTATGTTTATAAAGTTGCTTGCTCCTATCTGATAGCTGTTAAGTTCAAAACATTATCTGTTTTTTTAGTAAATGGGAAAAAAAAAGAGAAAGGGTGAAAATATAGTTTCTCATGGGACAAAAGATTTCACAATTCTTAGAAAGTTTGAAAATATCAAAGTGTCATTTTCCCTTACGTATGTACTTTTCTGTTTTGTGAATTTATACACGCAGTACACAAGCCGGATGAAAGAATTCTTCTGATGCAGCCACCAAGAGAACACCAGATAATACAAATCCTTAAATTAGCTCTTCCTTTGGTAGGCATTGGTCACTTCCTTCTCAGGATATTTTGAAAGGTTTCCTGTCTTAGATGATGTGGCAAGGTACTTTTTTGGTCTCTGTATAGTGTTGCCCTTATTCAATGCCTTCAGTGGGTTTTTTTTCAAAATCTCTATTAGTGCTCATGAACAAATGAAAAACTGAGCAGAGAGAACTAAGTACAATAGTTTAAACAAGGTCCCAGAATTTTTTCCCCAGGACCAGGAATATTCTGGAAGTTTTAAGAATGACCTACAAAGCAAACAAAGTGTGGTCTGAGCATAGGAATGGGAGCCAAAATGTCTTAGTTTTCATCTCCAACCTTGATTTCCTCAGTGACTGTGAACAGGTAACTTAACTTCTATGCCTCAGTTTTCTAACCTGGATTGTAGAGAGGCTTCAGACATTTGTAAGTGTTTGTAAAGCCCTTTAAAGACGTAAAAGTGCTATGTGTAATATTGAGGCAACTCAACAAAGCTATAAGGTATGGACTGCTAAGGGTTAACTAAACCAGCTGCTAAGGGTTAACTAGACCATAATAGTGGTATCTATATACCTAGTAAGACAAAAGAATCACAAATTTGAAAACTATTTCAAACATCACCTTAGGTCTGTAATTCAAATACAGAACACCAATGAGAGCAGAAATGGAAACAGAAGGTCTTAGTTTCAGATTAGATAGCCCACCCCTGCATGGATGTTGGGGAAATGATCCCATCCTCCCTACCTCCCACATCCTACCTCCCCCAACTCTGTCTGTAATAGAAATCTGGACTGATTTCATCATCCATAATAGAAACAAATAGTACTCAAGGACTTATAAAACTCAGCTTTCAGGAAATTGCAATGTGGCATTGGTGTATAATTTACCAATATTAAGACTCATACTGTATACAGTAATACAAACTACTACCCATACAGAAGGGAGAAAAGTTATGAACTACTGTTGGCCACAACTACTGTGTTAAAGTCTCAACTTGGTGTTCTATTATCATAGGTTATTTGCATATAATACAAACAAAACTGAATCTAGAAAATATGCTGAGATCAGAGAGAAAAGACTGAGCTGTTGAAAGTCAATATGAGGTGGTACAAAATGATGGCTTGAGAGCAGCAACAAGAATTTCACATAATGAAAAATTGTTTCCTTTTTAATTAATCCTGCTCATATTCAATAAATATAAACTTTCTGATGACTTTCACTTCCATTCTCCTGAGAGATTGGACTGTAGTTCTCATAATGCAAACCTGTGGTGTTTGGCTGCATAGGGCTTCTGTTGTATACTATTTAGGATTCCATTCAACAGCAATTTCCCTTTTGTCTCAACTTCATAAATAAAATGGATATATCTTGAATTAGTGATTAGCAAAGATTAAAAAGCTTCCATTTTTTTAAAGTGTAAGGTTTGCACTAAAATAGTTTTGCAATTTAGTGCATTCATATTTTAAGCAAGGCTAAAAAAAATGCTAAAGATTCAATGATATAATAGAAAAGACGTGGATATAAAGCAGATTTCTGCTGCTCAAAAATTTCAGAAAATGTGATCCTTTCTTCTGAAGTCTGTGGGGAAAATAGTTAAATTTCTAATTTTGTGATATTTTTCTAAGAAGAATCTACAGAGATCATTGTGGGTTTTAATGCAATTATGGGTGGAGGTCATGAAAGCCTTCAGGAAACACAACCAAGATATTGCACCACCTACAGATAATATGACTATGCTAGAAATTTACAGAATTGAATTGAGAACAGAGACAAGAAGAAGAATCTTTAAAGTTCTCCTTACTCATTTCATATTGAGGTTTGGGGGGTTTGTTTTTGTTTTTGTTTTTTTTGGTTGGTCGGTTGACTTTTTTGGGAGGGGTTGTGGTTTTGTTTTTGGTTTGGTGGGAGGGGCTTGGTTTGGGGTTTTTTGTTGCTATTTTTGGTTGGGTTTGGTTTTTTTACAATGCTTTGTACTTACATAGTACCTTTTATCTCAAAACAGTTGTCAATTAAGTCTTAATTCTCATGTAAAAAAGGCTTTGAGAAAAATCATGGATGATTCATTACACATTTTGAGTAGTCACCAAGTTTATCAAAATGTGTAACATCTGATTTTTTTCTACTTGTCTGCCATGCCACTCTGTCTAGCTATCTGTCTAGGCATTTGTACTATCTCAGCAGGTATTAAAGTAAGGGGGAATGCACTGGAACGCAGTTCCGGGGCCCCTAAAAATAGAAAAATCTGGCAGAACGCATGTTCCGCCCTCCCCTGGCTGCTGGCAGGTCCTATGCGCCACCGTTGTAAATCACAATACTTATTGTGTTATGCAGTGTTTGCTAGTTTGTGACAATAATTGCTAGAAACATAAATGCCATATAAAATTATAAATATTTTTATGGAGCGATAACTGATGCATGTGGTACTGAGAAGTGATTGAAAATGCCTATGTGGGCTGGGGCCCACACATGCATGAACGGGGCCCAGACAATATGGGAAGGGGGCCCAGAGATTAGGAGGGTTCCAGGGCCCATGAAATTATTCTTTAACCATTGGGTATCTGAGAGCACTCTCATCCCTGCCCACTGCAAACTTCTCTTCTAAGCCTCCAAGCTCCCTCATCCATGCCTCTATCCTGAAGCATCTGACAAAACAGGATTTTCTCCCACAAAAGCTCATGCAATAAATAAATGTGTTAGTATTTAAACATGCCACCAGACTCATTGTTTATATCAGGGGTCAGCAACCCCATGCCGGCCCCCAAGCCCGTAAGCCGGGCCACGGCATGTCGGCCCTCCCAAGCCATGCCGCACAAGCCCCCCTGAGCCCCAAGCCCACCCCCAAGTCCCGCACCAGGCTGGCTAGGGCCCCAAGCCAGCCCCCAAGCCAGTCTGGCCAGGCATCCGAGCCGGCCCCAGAGCTGGGCCGCGCTGGCCCCCGAGCCCCACGCCGGGCTGCACTGGCCCCCGAGCTGGTCCCCGAGCACGCACCTCCCCCGAGCCAGCCCCTGGGCTGCACCGAGCTGAGCCAAGCTCCTGACCCGAGGCCCTCCCCGCCCCCCAGCACTTACCTTGCAGTGGAGTCGAGGTCCCGGGGGCTGAAGCCTCCACCCCTGACAGGGCAGAGCAGGGAAACACTTCCAGGGGAGGGAGCCTGGAGCCATGGCATGCAGTTCTTGTGGCCCCAGATCATGCTGGGGGGTGGGCCCAGCAGGGGGAGCCTGAGCGGCGCCGCATGCCACTCAGGATTAGCCCATGTGCCAAGTTTGGCATGCGTGCCGGGGGTTGCCAATCCCTCGTTTATATCTTCACTATATTCCAGAGAAGGGAAACTTGAATGCAGCTTGTTCCAGTGAGCTGGCATTCTGCAAAGCTACACAGCATTTTCACTCTACCCTGGGGTTGGGAGCATGGCAGGCAGGCTGACTAACCAGAGAAGAGGTTGACAGAAATCTGAGATTGGATTAAATAACTCTAACAGTCACAGCATTGATAAAAGTTGAAGGCCATGGCAAAATCAGTGCTTTAATTATACTTGTTTTAGATCTAGATACACTGAGCACAGAGAAGTGATTTTCTTTTAGTCTTAGAGGATGTCATTGGCAGAGCTGAGACTACAATAAGTGAGTTCTGATTTCCAAGCCCATATTTTAGATACTAACCCAAATGACTGCTCAATTCAATATTGTATTTTATTTTTTCTCCCACTATCTCCCATAAGCAGAGTGATCTGCAATTTCTAATTTGTGAATAGAGGGTTCTGTGCTGATGAATGATGAACCGTTCAACATATTGATTATATGAATAACAGGACTTTGGGCAGTGAGTGTGTTTACTTTTCTTATTATTGAAATAGACGTCAGAGGCATTTTTTGTGGTTACCAAAAGGCTGTGTCCGGACTTTGTCATTAAATCATAGACAGACCTGCTGGCAAAATATATATTGAGTGTGGTGAATGAGGAGAGACCTATTGAAAGATCCAGCCTGCCTGGGCACCTGATGCTGCTAATAAATAATCAGAAAAACCTATCTGTCTGGTAGCTCAAAAAAATTTGGGGAGGATGTTCAGTACCAAAATGTATTGCACCTGATATTATCTCATAATACATTCAACACCATTTCTAAAGTGAGGAGAAAAACAAAACCCAAAGGAGATAAGAGAGCAATAAGCAGGACATGTTGGTACTATGTCAGCTGTGCAATTTTTCTCCTTAATAGTTCTCCTCCCAAACCACCTCAAATCAACCAACATGCTGGATTGTCTTGACATAAATATAGCTTTATCTTTTGGGCAGAGAGATGTGGTTGAGTTTGCATTCACATACTAGATAAATAGGAAGTCAGACCAATTTCTAGGGAGCTTACCCAGAACCATTTTTGAGAGAAGGTATTATCTACATCATTGCTTTCCAAACTAGTGGGATTTTCTCCCAGGAAAGCTCATGCGATAAATAAATCTGTTAGTCTTTAAAAGTGCCACAGGACTCTGTTGTCTTTCTACAATAGACTAACACGGCTACCCCTTTGGAATATGCTCCATAGAAAACTGGTGTTCTGTGCGATATGAATAGACGTTCCATGAAAAATTTTTGATGCTAGCAATATTTTTTCTTCTAACTCTTTTAAATAAACTTTTGAGTGATTTTTTTGGTACAACCCCCCCACCCCCCACGACCCCAGACCAGCATGCATGTGTTCCATCAATATATTTCAAGCCCAAAAGTGTTCTGTGGCCAAGTTAGTTTGAGAAATGCTGGTCTACATCCACCAGCACTTAATCAGATATAGGTTTTCCTTTATGACGTGCTCATTATTTGAGCCAGAAAAACTGCTGAAGCTGGGTTTTTTGTTGTTTTTTTTTTGACTCTGTAGTAATAGCCTAATGAGAGCTTCTTTGGGCTGAAGTTAGATTAGCACCTGCTACAAATTTGTTACTCTTTTAAGCCTTATCATGTTAGCTCTTCTTGGGCCTGACATTTTCACAGTTCTCTGAATGGAAGAAGAGTGTTGAATGATGTTGTACACAGCACTTGGCAGCCAATAGCGTACCACCTTGTTCTACTGACCCAGTTTTTTATAATTATACTCCAATGAATGTGGAAAAAGCAGTATTGCATAGGGGCAGGGCAGGGATGAGGAGGGAGAGAAGAGGAGAGGGTTGGTAAGTGTAGTTTGCCCCACTAGCTCAACAGTGATTGATTGAATTTAAATGCCTACTCTGCAGAAGAACATAGCATGGATTATGAGGAAAGGAGCCTAAATGCACCAAAATATCAAGCCTTCCCAATATGGTTCTCAAAACAGGTTCTCCCTCACCTATGGGCTTAGGAACTATGGTGATGGAGGCCATATTAGCATCTAGAGAGTTTACCTTGTCCTGAAATTCCCTCTCTTCTGTTCTTCCCTGGATTTCCCCTTCCCAAATTCTTCCACTCTGCTATAAATTGTCACCTGATCTCTCCCTCCCCCAGTCTTTTCCCCCAAGAACTGGGAGCCATGGGGATAGCTGTCATTGGTTTTCATATCTAAGATTCTTCTTTTTTTAATTTTGAGAAGGGAACTTTTGTGGTGGAATTAACACACTGGAGTGCAGAAAGGAGACTTGACTGACCTATAGAACACCAAATCAAAGCATCTCTTTAACACAAGAACAGAAATGGCATTGCTGTGTTAACATGTGGACTTCATGTGTAACAAAAGTATTCTTAGCAAACTAGTTTCAGTCACAAGGCTTTCTGCGTGTCTAGGGCTAATTTATCAGGAAGATCCTGAAGAAGCAACCTTAACTTGATTGTACAGTAGAATACAGAATTTTAGGTAGTTTCTTGGTATATAGTGAAATAACAGAGGGCCCAATGTTACTTGACAGTGTCAGAGCCATGCAGCTTCAGAACCAGAATGCTCTTTTTTGTCTTCCTTTTAAGGGTTTATATAACCAAAGATGTGCAGGAGATTTTTAATGTACAATTCCCAATAACATTCAAAGGAATCTGTAGCATAAACCCATTCAGTCCTGATGATACAAGAGATCCCTTGGATTAAAAGAGATCCCTTGCGAACGTAAAACTATGCAAAACATATTAGTGAGCTAGAGTCTACTATCAGTTATTGCAACTCTGTTGACCTCTTTGGTAACAGCAGAACTTGGCTAGGTGTCTTTGGCTAATCACTTTGTATATTCTCTTCATATCTGATGTGTGTTTGAATAAGGGCCTCCTCCCTCCCTCCAAACCCAGCCTTAACTTCTGTTTGACCCTGAAAAGAAGTCCTAATCTTGTGCTGGTGACTACACAATCTGTTACCATGGAAACTTTATTAACTGTGTATTACTATAGTGCCTAGGAACTGTACTCATGTGCTAGGACTGACGCAGGAGTACAAGGAAACAAGGAAACAATGAGACAATGTTGGTCAGCATGATAGACATTGGTCTCTGCACACCAGCAGCCTATTGTTGTCAAGTTTTTTGGCATCTCCGAAAAGGAGAGATTTGAAGGTGCATAATGAATATAGTGAAGGCAAAGCTACAGATTTGCAGATGTTAATGATGAGCTCCTTCCAAGCGTGAGGGGCAGCATGAGAGAACATCAAGGTGCTCATATGAAAATTTAACAAGAGGGCAAGAGAGGCTAGCATTGTGGGACAATCAGAGATGGGAGTCAATATCTTTCTGTGTTGCCAATTCCCACGATTTTTCCATAAGTCAGGATTTCAGCTGGGGTTGGAGCTAGTCTCACCATGAGACACGAAGTTCTAGCCCTCTCACAAATTCCAACTCTGCTTGGAAGAAACCCCCTCTAGTTGGCTGCCTTCCCCAACAGCCTGCCTCTCTTTTCCCCCATCCCTCAGGAGACAGCACCATTCTCAAAGGAGGAGAGGGAACAGAAAGGGCTCAGCATCAGTGCTGCTCCACTTCCTCCTGTGAGGAATGGAGTACAACCTCTCTGCTCCTTCACCCTCCTGCCCCTGCAATGTCCAGGTGGGAATGGGAAGAAGGGGACCTTTCTACAGCTGCCCCTCAGTGCTGCAGAGGGGAGTGAGAAACCCCCTTGAGCTACAGCAGAAGCTAAGGTGCGGTTCAGGGGAAAAAACTGAGGTAGGAACTGGAGGGGGAGAATTGAGATGGGGCAGAATTAATTAATTGCTAGTCAGAGAGATGAGAGAGGTCCTGAAGTAGGGGCCAAGTCCCCTTATTCAGACATGGGAATGGTTAATACACACACGTGCACAAAGGCAGGGAGAGTTCAAAAAATCATGATAGACCAAAAGAAAAATCTTTTTAAAAACACCATGATTTGGGGGAAGGGAGGGTCTGACTCATGATTCTTTAACCTTTAAGATTGGCAATATTGTGAAATGAGAGAAGGGAATAGAGTTGGAATAGGCCGTGCAGCACCTTAAAAGTAAAGACAAGCAGCTTATATTTGAAGCAACACAGAGGGGGGCCGGTGGAAGGCTGCAACAACAGTGTAAGATGGTCAAAGCAATGGACTAGGTAAATTATCTTTGCAGTAACACTGGAATTAATTTGAGCAAGGTAAGTCTGTGTTTGTCACGGGCACAGAAAAGGCTGGAGCTGCAGCTGTGTATGTGGATAGGAGAAAGACGGTATCTGAGCATGTTATGTAGAAAGAATCTGCACAATTTAGACATAGGCTGGATGTGATGAGTTAGCGGGAGGTTCCAGTCAAAGATAACACCCACATTATGGCCTGAGTGATGGGCAGGATAGTGGTGTTGTCCACAAAGACTGAGAAAGGAGGTAGTGGGGAAGGCATGGTAGGAGGGGAGATCAAGATTTCTGTTTTACCAAGTTGAGCTTTAGCAGGCAGCTAGACATTCATAAGGAGATGTCAGAGACACAGGCCAAGATTTTAGTTTGACTGGAAGGAGAACAGACTGGAGTAGAAAGGTAGATTTGTGGGTCATCAGCATAGAGCTGGTCAGCAAATTTGTGTTTGCAGATGAGATTACCCAGAGATAAGGTATAGAGGGAGAAGAAAAGGGGACAAAGGTCCTCACAGATAGATTGCCACCTCAGAGATGCAGAAAAACTGGCCTTTGTCCTCCACCCTCAAACTGCCTGACCCTCTTCTTTGCCTTTTAGGCATCTCTGCCAACAACCATCTGACTCCTCAGGCCAAAAATCCCCCATACTCAACCATCCCAAGAGCCTCAGCCCTTAAAGGACCACACACACACACATTATGTCCATCCAGGAGTCCCCAACCCCATCCCCTTCTCTTTACTTCTTCCAGTTAGCAAGCCTCAGATCTATCCATCCCACCTCCTGATTGCTGGAGCCAAAAGGAACAGGAGCCCAGCTACTCTTGGTTCTGGTCTGCTGAGGGCCCAGTATGTGGAGTGAGACCCAGATGCTAGGCCAGCAGTAAGCCCAGCCACACCATAAACACACAGTTTATCAGTGGGTGAGGGGAGGGGGAAATGGCACAGTCTCATCAGCAATGGACAAGGCAGTAGACAAATTGGCCAGGCAGGTTAAAAATTAGCCGGGTGGCAACCCTACAGAAGCTGGAGAGCAGGGGCTGAGGAGGATCTTCCAAAGGACATGCTGATGGAGCAATTAGACATCTAGGTAGGAGGAAACAATGTGATGATGTATAGTCAGCATTATGACTTCACCACAGGGCTAAGCAGGAAGAGCAAGTGGATGGGAAGAAGTCCAAACTCTTCTATAGATCTAATGCTTTCAATAATGAGCAGACATGAGGCAAGAAATGTTATGAAAAACAAGTGAAAGGGTGAAGGGCTTATGCTTTAGGGCTAATATGTGCAAATGTCTTCCTCAGTATGAAAGGCTCTCCTTAGCATTTACCACTGATTTCCAATATACTGCAGTGATTAGGCTAAATGATGAATGAAGTGAAAAATCTCTCCTTACATAGAGTAAAAGCATCCTTCTCTGTGTGTGGAGGGCCCCAACTAAGCAGAACCATGCAAAGAGTATATACTGATGTATTGGACTGGGGGGCTTGGGGGGGGGAGAGGATTCCACATCCAATGAGGAGACAAAATTCCTTCAGCCATCTGACTCTCAACTTTCGTAGGTACGGCACATGTCTGTAGATCAGTGATATTTAAACTAAGGCTCAGGAGCCACAATTGTTTCTCTGATGTGTCTCCTGCAGCTCTTTGCAGAACATGATATTAACAGTTGGTATGATTTAATTATGAACCAAACTAAGTTACTAACCAATTAGGATGCTTTTACTGTGTTATTAATTATAGAATACTTAGTTATTTTGCTGTGATTATATATAGTATACTCTAGAGAGAGAGAGATATTGAGTATATGATAGATAGATAGATAGATAGATAGATAGATAGATAGATAGATAGATAGATAGATAGATAGATAG
>ML685797.1:20440808-20451578 GCA_007922175.1 Pelusios castaneus
GATGGATGGATGGATGGATGGATGGATGGATGGATGGATGGATGGATGGATGGATGGGGCAGGCAGCTGAGCACTGGTTTCTCCTTTACTTTATCTTGATGATTAAGACTTGTCTATAACAACCTGTATTGAAAAAGTAATGAAACAAATAATGAAACAAAACTCATTTGCTTAGATTGAGGTGATTTACATTTCATGGTGCTAACTAACAATTAGACTTTAATAGTTGTATATTTTAAGTTTTACTTTTTAAAAGTTGCAAATGTGCTAGGAAAAAGTGGTTCAGAATAAACTTAGTATACTATTGTGGCATGAAACATTGTTACATTTCCATCTACCCTAGAAACTGGGATTGGAGAATACTAAATCAGAGTACCAACATGTTGTAATTTCAGTCCTCTAAATCAGTTACATTGTAAAATACACAGTTCCTGGGCCAAATAGTTAATTGCCACAGTTCAGATTTCACTTTAGGTTGTTGCTTAGTTACCCAATTTGTGTGAACAAAAAGATATACCCTAAGGTTTTCCCATTTGTGGAGGCCCCCTGAAAATTTGGTCTTAAAAATATAACCTTAACAATCTGCCAACATGCCAACATTTGCAGAGAAGAATTATGGAAATTATGAAGTATGTGTGTCTTCAAAAAACCTCAGCCCATACATTGAAATTGTTTCACTGGGATGCAGTGTTATACAGCAGTTATTCGCAGTTCTGACAATGACCGACTGTGTAACTTTGGGCTCTCTGCCTCAGTTTCCCCAGTATCTGTAATGTGAGGACAGCAATACGGCCTTTCTTTTTTAAAGATGCTTTAAGGTCTGTCGATAAAAGTAGTATAGTATATAAAATTATTCCAAGTGATTCCATTGTTGTGTTTTAACCTGATATAGCTGTATTTCAGGAATGAGTTAAGGCATAGATTTTCTTTAAGTGACATAAATGCCTTTTTTTAAGGACATAGATTTTCTTTAAGTGCTAGAAAGTCTGTGTTTCTTTTTTGTTTATATTTTTATTTTGGTACACTACATAGCAGGAAAGGAGACCTAGTAATGGACAACATTAAGAAAGCTGAGGTTTTTAATATTTATTTTGCTTCAACCTTCACTAAAAAACCAGTTAACGGTGACCAGATCTCAACACAGTGTGAAGGAAGGAAGGAAGGAAGGAAGGAAGGAACACAAGACAGAACAGAGAAAGAATAGGTGAAAGAATATTTAGAAAAGTTAGATGTAATCAAGTTAGCAGGGAGGGACTGACAAAAGTCATCCTAGCATACTTAAGGAATTAGCTGACACATTCTTGAAGCCATTAGCAATTATCTCCAAGAAGTTATGGAGAACTGAAGAAAACTACTATGGCCAAGTCTACTTTGACAGCAGCAAATTCGCTGCATCAGTTCGATCTTTCCAGATCAATTGAGTGGGTCAGTGAAGACCTGCTCAATTGATTAGGAAGTCAACCTGGTAAGTCTACCACTGAAAAAGAGCAGCACTGAGGCTATGTACACACGATCAGATTAAAGCGCAACAAGGCAATCGCGCTATAAAACTCACGTGACCTTTATTGCGGGACAACGCGTACACACGTTGCTCCCTGCAACGCAACAAAATTACACGCATTATCGCGGTTGAGTGCAATGACTTCTGGGCACCTATCCCATCGTTCCATTTTCCCCTAAGTTGGCGCTATGAATCATGGGATGAAGGAAAGGAACGCAAAGCGCCATGGGTAAAGTGTCAGTTTCCCATGGTGCTTTGTGTTCCCCTAGCGTCTTCCTCGTTGCCAATAGCAACTCGCGCCTATTTTCAACATTGCAGTGACGCAACGCACCACTTGCAATCAATCGCAACAGCGACAGCATGGATCCTGCTATGATCTCCATTGTCGCCTTCAACATTCTGAATACATCTCGGCTTGTTGCTCAGTACGCAATGAGCTCCGAGTCAGATGAGGACACCGAGGAGCAGGGGCTGATCGATGCCCTGCAGAGCAACAGCACCGCGTTGCTCAGCTCCTTCACCGATCATCTGCACACGGTGCAACGCCGTTTCTGGTCGCGAGAGACGAGCACCGAGTGGTGGGATCGCATTGTTATGCAGCTGTGGGATGACGAGCAGTGGGTACAGAACTTTCGAATGCGGAAAGCAACCTTTCTGGAACTGTGCTCAGAGTTGGCCCCTGCCCTGCGACGGAAAGACACCAACATGAGGTCAGCCCTAACTGTGGAGAAGCGTGTTGCGATTGCTGTATGGAAGATGGCGACTCCCGACTGCTATCGGTCCGTTGCAAACCAGTTTGGAGTCGGGAGGACCACCGTCAGATTAGCCCTCTCACAAGTGTGCCAAGCCATCAATTGCATCCTGCTACGGAGGACAGTGACATTGGGCAATGTTCGAGAGATTGTGGACGGCTTTGCTGCCATGGGATTCCCTAACTGCGGGGGAGCCATAGACGGCACACACATCCCTATTTTGGCTCCAGACCATCTCGCGACGGAGTTCCATAAACAGGAAGGGCTACTTCTCCATGGTGCTGCAAGCACTCGTGGATCACAAGGGTCGTTTCACGGACATCAATGCTGGGTGGTCGGGAAAGGTGCATGATGCCCGCATTTTCAGGAACACTGGTCTGTACCGGAAGCTGCAAGGGGGCACCTTTTTCCCTGATCAAAAAATAACAGTGGGGGAGGTGGAGATGCCCATAGTCATCCTCGGAGACCCAGCATACCCACTGATGCCATGGCTCATGAAACCCTACACTGGGAACCTTGATCGCAGCAAGGAGTGGTTCAATTACCGATTGAGCCGCTGCAGAATGACTGTGGAGTGTGCCTTCGGCCGTTTAAAAGGGCGCTGGCGCTGTTTGTATGGGAGGCTGGACTTGGCGGAGGACCAGATCCCTGCCGTGATTGCGTCATGTTGTGTCCTCCATAACATTTGTGAAAGTAGGGGAGAAAAGTTTTCCCCTACGTGGGCTACGGAGGCACAGCGCCTCGAGGAAGCATTCGAGCAGCCAGCCACTAGGAGTATTAGGGTGGCACAAGGAGAAGCTGCTCGCATAAGGGAGGCACTCAGGGAGCATTTCAATGATGCCCTTCCCTAGTTAAGTTCCATGACGCATGAGGTGCACCTTAGGATCATTTCAATAATGTGTATAAATAAATGCATTCTTCAAAGTATTTGTTACTGTTTTTATTGAAACCTGAAAGATGGGGGTGGGGTTACAGGTTGGTGTAGCTCCGGGTCTCGTAAAAGTAGCTTGGGGGGGGGGGGCTGGATGTTGTCCTGTACCGGGGTGGAGGGTGGCCTTCAAAGAAATGCTTTGAGGGACTGCGGTGTGTGGGAGGCATACACAGCTGAACTGTCTGGAGTGGAGCCCGGACATTTATCGCCTGGGACTGCAAAGCTATCATGTTCTTTAGCAGTTCTGTTTGCTCCTTCATGACGCTTATCAGTTCGTCCCTGTGTTTCTGCCTCCTCTGCTGGGATTCCTCTCTCCAGGCTCTATTCTCCCTTGCGGATTCTTGTGTTGCTTTCAGCAGGTCGTTAAACATATCCTCCCTGTTTCTTCGAGAACGCCGCCTAATGTTTCTCATTCGGTCAGCTGGGGTAGACACCGGCCTTGTGAAGCTCAATTCTAATACAAAAATAACAATATAGACATTGTTAACACATAGCATAGATAGCCAATGTAACCTTCCAGTAGCACATTCCACTGGAAGGTACAGGGCGGTCAACACACTACGCTGCGCTGAAGCAGACAAGGTACATTCTAATAGACGGCTTACCGGGGGCTAAGAATCGGAAGAGGGCACACAGATGGAACCCAATATCCCTCTCCTCAGAGTGCCCCTTCCATCTAGAATACATCTCCTACATGCCGCCGGTAGCAGGCCGGGACCGTATGCTGCTGCACTGTGTGCTGCCATGGTTCCCAGGGCTGTGCTTTGCAGCTGGAGAGGCAGAGTGTCCGTCTTTGGGAGCGCAGACACAAACGCTCTCCCATCTAACCTGAGTATTAGGCTCTGGAGGTACATCGAGGAAACCTTTTCTGACCTAAATGCAGATGATTATTTTACAATCACTGCTTGTATTGATGCCCTGCTAATGAATGCAGAGTAAATAGCGTGCACAGCGGGGACCCGCAAGCACCCCCACCCCAGACAATGATATTTTAGCAGGAGCAGAGCTGAATGAAGGAGAAACTTACCTGAACCCCCCTCTGCCGCCTCAGAGAACAAGCTGCAGTTCAAGCCTTGGGTGGACGTCTCAGCGGGGCTGCTGAAGAGCTCCTGGCTACACGCGGTTGCGCTTTCCTCCATGTCATCCTCCATCTCCTCCTCCTCCTCCTCCTCCTCAACAACGTCCTCATCCTGCTCGGCTCTGGCAATCACCGGACGAGGAGGGGCTGAAGTGTCCACGGGACTTTTGGCAGTGGTTGTGGGGTCCCCGCTGAGGATGGCTTCTATCTCCTTATAGTACCTGCATGTTGCAGGCGCTGATCCAGAACGGCGGTTTCCCTCCTTCGCTCGGTGATAGGTAATTCTGAGCTCCTTCACCTTTGATCTGCACTGCACTGTGTCTCTATCATGCCCTCTCTCTGACATGGCCCGAGAAATTATGCCAAATGTGTCATAATTCCTCCTGCTGCCACGTAGCTGCGCCTGCACGGCGGACTCTCCCCAGATGCTGATCAGGTCCAGTACCTCTGCCGTGCTCCAAAGGGGTGCGCGTCTTCCACGGCGGGCCGCCATTGCTACTGATGATCGAAGCACAAACACACTCCACGAGGAAGAGAGCAGGAAGTGAAACAGACTTGAAATTTGAAAATCCCGGGAATAAGTTCGGGGCAGGGCGGGGACAGTTTCGTCACGGCCACAGAGCGGGTGGGGGGAAGACCAGAGAGGACGACTTGGGAATGCTGGGACAGTTCCGGACTCCAGTCAATGCGCGGTAAGCGTACACACGAGCTCAAACGCGCAATATATGATCCGCAACAGCTGTTACCACTCTCGTCGGAGTGGTTGTTGGATTGCGCAACAACAAGGCACTTAACGCGCAAGAGCCCTGTTGCACGTGTGTACGCCGTTGTTGCTATCGCGCGGTAATGAGCTTTAATGCGCGATAATCTGATCGTGTGTACAAGGCCTGAGTCGAAGGAAGGGCATAATCCTTTGACTCAGCCACTGTGGTAAGTAGCCATTAGGCAGTCAAAGGGAGATACTCAAGTTATTTTACATAGCATGTGTACCTCCCTTCAACTGCTGCTGAAAACTGCAGAACGTGTAGACCAGGTCTATGTTTGCCCGTCTTTAGAAAGAGTAACAAAGAGGACCCAGGGGTTGGGGAAAGTGACTTCCTCCCAGGGCTGGGGGGTGAGGGAGCACAGAACATGCTCCCCCAAAAGGGATCAAAGTTAAATTTCTGCACACGCCTTTGTTCACTCATTAGTAGCATCATCTTACCTCTCTGACCTCTGGAGTAGGTTGTCATCTCAGTTGCTGTAGGAAGCCTGCGCCTGCAGTAGATTACTTCTCATTCCAAGCTGTGCATATAATTAAATCAATAACACATTTTAAATAAGGTATGTTTTCATTAACTTTCATCACACTCTGTCAACGTTGTACCAGACAACTTTCCTTTTATAATTGGTTCTTCTAAAACCATTAAATATGAATGGTTCTAAATGCATGCAATAACTCAGTGGTTCTCAAGCAGGGGTATGGCACTCCTGGCGATACAAAGAGGTCTTCCGGGGGTACATCATCTCATCTAGATATTTGCTTAATCTTATAACAAGCTACATAAAAAGCACTAGTGATGTCAGTACAGACTAAAATTTCCTACAGACAATGACTTGTTTATACTTCTCTACCTCTATATGCAATACATGGAAATGTAAGTACAATATTTATATTCCAATTGATTTATTTTGTACTTTTATATTAACAATGAGAAAATAAGCATTTTTCAGTAACAATGTGCTGTGACAGTTTTGTATTTTTATGCCTGATTTTCTAAGCAAACAGTTTTTAAGTGAGGTAAATCTTGGGGTGTGCAAAACAAATCAGACTCCTGAAAGGGGTACAGTAGTCTGGAAAGGTTGAGACTACTGCAATAACTGACACTAGCGCCTAAAAGTACCGCCAAATTGACTAAAGGAATGAGCAAATGAATATTGAGAGAAAGATATAGAGAACCTTACAAAAATTAATTCCTAACTTTACAAAATGTGATCTCATGTAATAGAAAGTATCAATGATACTCCACTTAGCCTCAATACTTTATGAATTGTGACAAATAATTCATATTAAATTTTGTACCTAAATGTCTAAAGCCATATGGTGTGAGAAGTCAGCGTAGTGATGACTTCAGGGATTTCTTCCCTGAATGCCAATTTTTCATACTACTAAACACCTTTAAAGGGGATTATTTCTGATTACGATTTTGCTTCAGGGTCCCCTCACTCTGATAGTCTCTCTCTCCCTCTTCTTTCCTAATTTTATTTTGACCTTTCCATTTATTTTTGAGTTTGTTACATTATTGTTTATTTCCCTCCTCTTCCCATCTTCTGTTGAATTAGTGTTCTCTTTTCAATTTATTTTCCCTACATTAGTTTCAGATTTTCATGGTCAGTTTTCAGGTGTCTCTATTTTTTGTGCTGATACAGCAACATCTGCATGAGTAATTGACTGTCAGCCTCTTTTCTGTTGGTGTTGTTATTTTTAGTTTTGTAATTTGAATACCATAATTCATAATTTTGTAATTTGTAATGCTGACTTTTTTTTTTTTTTTTTTTGGTAATTTGCTGCCAGCTTCTTTTGTGGAATTTGTACTGACCTCTTTTTTTAAAAAATTGTAATTTTGTAATACTATAATTCGTAATTCATAACACTGGCCTCTTTTTTTTTTTTTTTTTAATTTGCTAGCGACCTCTCTTTTGATACCTGAGTGTGAGTTTTCCTATGCTATCACTAACTTTAAGGCAAGCCCAAAGATGGCATTTGGTCTCCCTTTCACTCCTGTGGCCACCCCTCTCCTCCTGAACTTTTCTCTTTAGCAAACCGCCAATATCACTGTATTTTCCTTTTGGATACAAAGGCTGAATAGCAGCTGACATGGCCCTGTAGTCAGCCAACTACATGGTTTCATAGCTTGTCAAAAATCAGTATTCATTAAAACACAATTCTGAATTGGCAGTTACAAAATACTTCAGGCCAAATTCAGACCTGGTATAAAAAGACGCTACTTGTTGTCTTCTGTGCTATTGATTTTAATAAGTGCTACCCACATCCACCAGAACTATGGCCTTTTCATACTGAAATCTTAGAAAAAAGAAAATGGAAAGAACTAAAACAGAAGAAAAAACAGGCAGTTGGTTCTCAGTGTTTGCCAAGAGACAGATTGTTGTTCAATCTGTTTTTTAAGCATTAGCTTACAAAGTGGCTCTCCTTGACTGTGCTTTGTAATAATACTGCAAAGCTAATGTTGTCAGTTAGAAATGGCTGGTAGGCAACCTACTGTAACCAGTCAAACGGTGCATTTGATAATTTTCCTCTAGATATTGCCACACATACAAGTATCTGAGATTCTCTATCTCCATTAAAGAAAGTAATTATATTGTCTTCATTCAGCTGGGCTGCCAGAACTGCATCTCCGTGTGAGCAATTCATTTCCAGTATCTGCAAATGACAGCACTTGTTTCTCCATACAATAAAGCTTATTGCAGCAGCACTAACTGCAGCGCCTTTTGTTGCTCACTGGACAATGTTGTGTACCTTAAGTCACGAGAAAAACTGGTTGTCATTTTTTGTAAAACATTTCAGGTGAATTTTAGATTCGTATATCACCCCTCTATATTGACTTTGGATCAAAAAGGCATCTACACTATCTTCAGCCACCATGGGGGCTATAATTTTGATGTGATTATTGTTCCACAATTTATGTCTGATTATGATAAGCATCCTCCCCTAGAATTAGTCCATTTAAAAGCACATTTTCATGATCACCCTTCCCCTCTGAGAACATCTTGAACCCCACCACCAACACACACACACACACACACACAGAATAAGTTCTTCTAAGTCATTTTAATCATGTTTTATCATTACCCGGACTTCTTACTTGGGCAGTCTAGTGTTCCCTTCTCACTGCAGACTTGATTCGCATGATCTAAATGATTTCTGCCATCAGTGTTCTCTAGTTGTTTGTCCTGAAGGGACAGTGAATGCTTACACTGTTTTAAAAGCATTTCTATGCAACAAATACCTAATTTGCAATGAGACATCAACATTGATGACCTCTCATGGTCCCTTCCAGTTTCTATGATTTCCCATATTCATAATGCAACTGGCCCTCCTAATAAATTTCATTTCCGTTTCAATTTCCTTTCTTCATAGAAAGACCAGAGATGAAGGTTTTATTATTAAAGACTAGGGAGAAGGGTAGCCATTAGCCCCTCAATTATTAAACTGTTCAAAATTTCTAATCAGCAGCTGGTGACCGCCATTAAACCGGTGTTCCTCTTTGGTGAAATTATATTGGTTTCACCAAAGAGGAACAGAAAAGACGTTCTCCTATGAAAACTTGCAGTGCTGCTCCTTTGGCAACTCTTCATTTCTGCTTCAATTCATGTAGTTGGAAAAAAGGCAGAGATGAAACATTTTGTTTAGAAAGCCAGATTAAAGACAACATCTTGCTCTTGTCTCTCTGAGGGCCTGATCCAACGGCCAGTGAAATCAATGAGTATCTTACCACTCACTTTAATCTATGCTAATTCTCACTCTTTGGCAAGGTAGGTGGAAAAAAAACAATAGTGTCCAAGTAGAGGGTTCATTAGCTAACCTGGTTCAGAGTCTTCATGGACTACAGATTTTGCCCTGTAGTAGAGCATCTTAGGGTGCGTCTACACTGGCAATTTAGGTCAACTGAAGGACACTTAAGTCGACCTACACAAAGCCGCATCCACCCTGGGCTTTTATTAAGTTGACTTAAGTTCCTTAAGTCGACCTAATAACTCCACCTCTGAAGGTCGACTTAAGCCTTAAGTCGACTTCTTAAGTCGACTTCAACCAGTATGGATGGGGAATAGTGTTAAGTTGACCTTATTAAGTCAACTTAAAGACAGTGTGGACAGCTATATCTACTGTTAAGTCAACTTAACAAGGTCAACTTAAGTCGACTTAAAGTGTAGCCACTCTGTTAAGTTGACTTAACAAGGTCGACTTTGTCAACTTAAAGACAACCTCATTAAGTCGACTTAACATTACAAGTGTAGACATAGCCTTAGTGCTGCTCCTAACATCAACTGCCAACTATGGCCAATGATGTGGTTATATCAGCTAGGCCCCACAACACAGAGCCAATGAAATACTAGGCCTACTGCTATGTATGAACACAGGAGAAATTAAGTGAAGGGAATAAAGTCTCTTCCCATCATACTGCAGCTACGCACACACAAGGCATTCTTTTGTCATACCTGTGAGACAAATGCAAGTGTGGGTTGATTAATGACCACAGCCTCTGACCCTAACTTAGCAACAACTAATAAATCTTCAGGGGAAAAAAATTAAATCACTTCTATTTATTCTATTTTTTTCTTAAATAAAATATAACAGGCAAAATTCAGCCAAGCAAGAAAGCACAAATGTACGAACTTCATGGGGGGGGGGGGGGGAGCTGTTTGTCTCAACACTGAAATTGGGTAATAGCATCTATCAATGTTACATACTGGAGTATCATTTCAGAATGCCCTTTCAGACATGCATATTCATGTGTGGAAATACTGTGGAAGAGACAAACCTTGCCGATGCCATTGCAACATAAATCCATTATATTAGTCTGGATGATAAATTGTTGTGATAAAAACCAAGATAATTTGTTCATTCTTTATAATATGATCTTTATTGGGGAATTTTCCAAGGTTGTTAATACAGTTCATTTTAAAGTATTAGGCAATCATGTCATAAATAGACAAAGAAAAACAAACACTTAGAATTCTTCCTTTAGCCAAAGAAATGTCAATAGTGTTTGTCCAGGTGTTTAGCTATATACAGTCCTACAACCAATGTTCCCTCTAAGGTTTGGCAGCTTGTGTGCAAAATTTTCAAGCCGTGTGCAAAACTTTTTCTGAATAAAATTTTTGTGCAAACTCACACGACAGAAATGATAGGCATTAATTGAAGTTAAAGTGATTGTAAATAGAATTAATTAATTGTGTTTAATTAATTGAATTTGAATTAATTTTGAATTGAAATTTAATTTTTAGAAAGGTTTTTATTTAAAATTAATTTTTAAAAACCTTTTTAAAAAAGAAGGAAGAGAAAGAAAAAAGAGAAGGAAGGAGGAGAAAAAGAAAAGAAGTAAGAGAAAGGAAGGAAGGAAGCAAAGAAAGAAAGAGGAGGAAAGAAGGAAGGGAAAGAAGAGAAAAAGAAAAAAGAAGGAAGAGAAAGAAGAAAGGAAGGAAGGAAGAGGAAGACAAAGAAGAGAAAGAAAAAAGAAAGAAAAAAAGAAGGAAGAGAAAGAAGGAAAGAAAAAGGAAGGCAAACAAGAAAAAGAAGGGAAGAGAAAGGAAGAAAAGAGAGAAGGTAGGAAAAGAAAGGCGGAGAGAAGGAAAGAAGGGAAAGAAAAAGGAAGGCAAAGAAGAAAAAGAAAAAGGAAGGCAAAGAAGAGAAGGAAGGAAAGAAAGAAAAAGGAAGGCAAAGAAGAGAAAGGAGGAAAGAAAAAGGAAGGCAAAGAAGAGAAAGAAGGGAAGAGAAAGGAAGGCAAAG
>ML685797.1:20451588-20468347 GCA_007922175.1 Pelusios castaneus
AAAGGAAGGCAAAGAAGAGAAAGAAGGGAAGAGAAAGGAAGGCAAAGAAGAGAAAGAAGGAAAGAAAAAGGAAGGCAAAGAAGAAAGAAGGAAAGAAAAAGGAAGGCAAAGAAGAGAAAGGAGGAAAAAAAGGAAGGCAAAGAAGAGAAAGAAGGAAAGAAAGAAGCCAAGAAAAGAAAGAAGAAGAAAAAAAAAAAGAAAGAAAGAAGCCGAGGCCGCTGGCGGCGGGGACCCAAACGCGGCCCTGGGAGGGCAGAGCATACCCCGGCACCAGAGACAGATCCTGGCTCCATGCTGGGAGGCCGAGGCTGTCGGCGGAGTGGAGCCGACCCCGGCCCCGGGCCGGGAAGTCGAGGCAGCCGGCGGGTGGGAGCCCGGGAGCCTGCACCGGCCGCGGCCACCCCCGCTGCCCCGGCCACATGGGGCAGGCAGGCAGGTGCGCGCACATGCCCCAGCCCTGAGCCTGCTTGCTCCGCCCTGGGGGCGGGGAGGGCCAGCCCAGAGGCCAGGCTCAGGTCGGATCAGCCGCGGCAAAGCCGCAGCCCTGGGGGTCTGGTGGGGGCTGCCGGCCTGCGCGGGGGTCCCTCAGTGCTACGCGGGGGTTGCGACGGCTGCTGCGCGGCCGCGCACCCGCGCAGCTTAGAGGGAACACTGCCTACAACTATTGCTCACTTTGCTACCAGTGATTTCGATGGCAGTTGTGTGTGCATGAAGGCTGCAGAACAAAGCCCTAAATAGTGACTCTTATGGCTGTTTAACACCTAATGAGCTGAATTCTACTCTGTATTGCACAAGGTGGGGAAAGGACAAAGGAGGCCTCTTCCTCCCCACCACCTGGGGAAAAAGGACATAGGAGGCCTCTTTCTCCCCACCACCTCATTTAAGCAATAGAGCACCAGGAAAGATGGCCCTTCCTCCTTCCACACACTGTTCTTTGGCAATAGTTAACAGTACTAACCAGGAAAAGTCCTGGTGACAGAGATTGTCCCGGGCTGTCCCTGTATGTGGGTGGGAAAGAAGAAAGACTCGATGCGTCCTTCACCTCTGTCCACTCATGCAGGGGTCGATCACGGATGACCTCCCAAATTAGGAGGGACATTTAAATGTCTGGAAAGTAAATGAAAGAAAATGAGAATTAGACAAACCCATCAGGAATCTAAAGTTAGCTACAAAAAGAGAGAAACAAATGAGATACTACAGACATAGTTTCTCAATATGGAAATAGAGCTGATGAACTCTTGATCTAGCAACTCAGGAAACAGAATGCTGGTAGTAAAACCATGAAAACTCTGCCCTTCCTAGGGAAGAAGAACAAATACTGAAAGTCACTGAATACCTCCATAACTTGTAAAACACATAGGGTTCTTCAGTTACTACAGGCAGTGGTTGCTATTAAAGGGAAACATTCATCTTGTGTTATTGACTTTATTTATTCCTGCAGATGTCTGCACCATATTCACAAACAGTCATGTCAAGAAGAGCAATAACAGATTTCCTCCTTTTCATGAATTAAGTATGTCTTTTTTAAGGCAGGGAATGTCATTTTGCTACTTGTTTTACAACCATTGCACAACGGGGCTTCAGCTGGGGCTTCTTGGTGCTACCATAGTATAGATAATTAATAATAGTGTGGTCAATAAGATGTTTCCTTTCTAACGGCAGCCATTGTATTTAGATGATGTAGCAGAGCCCAGGGCCACAGGCCATCTTGCAAATAGTAGAAGCCCCTTTTCTGGCACAGAAGCAAAACCTCCTTTGGGAAATAGGCTGAGTTACTTATCTGAAAGCAAATATAAAGTCAAGTCCCTTCCTAAAAGCTCTCAGTGCCTCAAATCATTTATCCAAAAGAAGCTTAAAACAAATAAAGCTGACACAAATACAGCCCTCTGGAATGGAGAGTGGTTTCTTCCATCTTATAGCAGACCTCTTTCTGGAGTAGATGTGAGTTTGAACATGGGTCCATCTCTCCTTCCTTCTTCCTTTGAGTTTTCTTTGAAGAAATTCCTCTTTGTCCTAGATTTCCAGGTAGACAGCTGCCTTCCTTTATTAGGAAAATATGCCTCAAAGGAAACCTGGGTAATAAGGGCCACCTTTTTAGTTCTGAAGGTACTGTGCCACCCATCACAGATGGGACTCCTCTAACTAAATCAACAGTATAATAGGCCCAATAACAGAGGAGACCATAATAGACTCTATCAAGTCACTAAAAAATAATAAGACACCAGTGGCCAGACAGCTAGCTAAGATAATTTTGTAAATCTCTCAAACATTTTACTACCATTGTACCAAGCAGCAATAAACTGTATATTAACAGACTGACAATTCTCCACAACATTGCAAATGGCCACAATCTTGATAATAGCAAAACAAAAGGGCCACTGATAACAATTTATTTTCCTGTCAAATCTGGATTTTAGGATGATCAGAGAGATGTTGGTAAGAATAAGCTCCAATAAAGCATATAATGCACTCAGAACAAATGGGATTGATGATGAGTTGATGCAAATTATGTAATATCAGTGACCATTAGATATCATTTGCAAATAATGAATATTCAGCAGTCAGCCCTTGCACAGTCAATTGATGCAGGAAAGCAATCAACATACGTTGGAAATATTTACCTTTTCACAGGACTGCCAAATATAAATTTTCAGAAATGTATCAGCTAGTTAGATCTTTTTATAAGTACAAGTAAATGGCCTAGCATTAGAATAATTTACATTAGAGCAAGAGAGAGAGAGAGAAAGAGGTAACAGGAATGCTCAAGGTCACCCTTGTTATTTGCTTTAACTATAAGAATCACTGGTTGTAAAAATTAGGTCAGAGAGAATTTTCAAAGGGATTAAGGTAGACTCATGATAGAATCGCAATATACTCAGATAACATTAGGCTATGTCCTATAATCCAATACATTTCTGCCTGGAATAAGTACAAGGGCATTTGGAATTTGGAGTAGCTATTTGGGATTTAAAATTAATGAACCCAAATCATATCTAGTCTCTATTTCTATGCATCCATCCATCTGTGGACTTCTAATGCACCTCTCACCATGCTACATAACTAAATACTGATAATGTTACATGGCCAGCTGCCAGTGGACACTAAGGAAGATCCTCTATCTTGTGCAGAGGTCAACCACAGTCACTCTTTACATTCACATGTTGACAAAGGCCTAGATCTGCAAATATGTAGGCACTTAACTCCCAATGAAATCCATGAGAGGTCGGTGCCTAAATGTCTTTGTGAATCTAGCCAAAAAACAGAGAAAGATGGCAAGGAGAGAGGACCAAGACTCCCGGCCATAAATCAAACTCTAATTGAAAGGAGTTAGGAAAAAAAATCTTTTATGGGCACATTATAACTTAATTGATCTTTTGGGGTTTCATGCATCATTCTCTGAAGAATTTGATACTTATCAGTGACAGACACAGAATATAGGTGGACTGTCTAGCACGGCATTTCCTATATCTCATTCCTCTCCCTCTTCTGCACTAATCCACAGACCTAGCCATCTTGAGGAAAGCTCCTTGTTGAAGTATGGGACAGTCAATACACTCTCCATGTATACTTTGGCTATGTCTACACTTGAAAAGTTAAGTCAACTTTGTTAAGTCGACTTAACAAGGTCGACTTTAAGTCGACTTAAAGTCAACCTTAAAGTCGACTTAACAAATTGGCTACACTTTAAGTCAACCTTGTTAAATCAACTTAACAGCAGAGATAGCCATTATACTGGCTTTAAGTTGACTTAATAAAGTCGATTTAGCACTAATCCCCATCTCCACTGGCCTTAAGTTGACTTAATAAAAACCCAGTGCAGATGCGGCTTTCTTTAGGTCGACTTAAGCATTCTTAAGTCGACCTAACTTGCCAGTGTAGACATACTAAGGGACTGGGGTTCTTACCCGAATCCGATCACAGAAAAAAAAAATCTAACAAGGACTCCTGGGCTGCCCAACAGGAATTGTTACACAGATACCCAAAATATTTATTTAGAATAACCTGTATTGCAATTAGCATAAATGATAAACAGAATGAAGATTGAAAGAAAAACAAAGGAACAAGTAACAACCAGATTACAGTCAAATTCTACTCTAATACACACAGGAAATATTATGTGGCATGATTTAAACTATACTAGAATTTATATTATATACCTTGAGTTAATATACTCTCACCTGTTTCTACTGGCTTGCTCAAGAAAGGTGTCCAATTCCTTGACTTGAGAGTGGGTGGAGGATTTGACAATACTAAACAGCTATGGCTAAAGTATACCCAAAACAGTCAAACTAACTAAGTAACTAGCAGAAAAGATAAAGCGGCTCTGCTGCTGGAGCTAAAAAGCAGAAGCTTGAGCTGGAACTAAAAAAGCTGCCCCCAGCAACACGGTTGGTCCCTTTATACCCTGTATAGCACGGGTCAGTTTGGATCCTCCTTCTATACCCAAATATGGGTTCTTCACCCCCAAAATTATTGGGTTACATTTATTCTATCGGCTGGCAAGTTAGTGCATATGATTGATGCATGCCACCTTTCCAAAGAATGTTCTTCTATCTTCCCCTTTCTTATTTCTAGATACCTCTGTGGGATTTGAGGTGTACTTTTACAGATATTTTAGGACCCAACCCCAGTGAGTCCCTTCTTGTTTTGATGTCTGCTGACTGATCAAAGGTAAAGTTTATGATCAAAATATAGCCCCTGGATTTCCACATCACTACCCAAAGCACAAACAAGTTTATTATTCTATCTTATGCCAATTTATCTTATGCTAACTTACGTGGGTGGATCATATCATAGGCAGGAGAAGGTTGTGTCTTCTCTAAAAGCTGCTGCTGTTGAACGCCATTGGGAAGCATGGGGCTCTGGTGGCCCTGCCTCTGCCTGCCCTCCCCACCTCCCCCATCCCTGCTAGGAATGGCCCGCCGGGAAGCATTGGCTTGTGGTGGCCCCATCTTTCCCTGTCCCTCCTCCCCGCACCACACCCACTCTCTGCTGGAAAAGGTATTCTGGGAAGCATGGAACCATGGTGGCTCTGCCTTTCCCTGCCCTCCCCACCTTCCTGCTAGAAAAGGCCTGCCTGGAAGGCCCATGAAGCGGCTGCAGTGAGGGGAAAGGGCAGGGCTGGGGAGGGGCGTGGGGATGTGTGGGGTGGGGATGGGGATGGGGCCTAGGGTGGAGCAGGGGTGGGGCCTGGGCAGAAGAGGCAGGTGGAGGGAGCTAGCCTTCCCCAGGGGATGCTTCACCAGTCGCTCATGTTAACTTACCTTATGGTAACTTTAAAACTCCTGTGCCTTTAGCTGTCTCATACATCCCCAGTATAATCTCCCTACAAGTCTACAAGGTACTTTGTGTTACAGCTTTTAATATAAAAGTATATACTACCATATGAATCTATGATGAGTCTATAATCTATAAAAATATGATCCCTTAAGTTAAACCTATAAAGAAAAGATATATGTGAATATGTATACCAGCAAGTATAGGTTAAGTTATGGGCTACAGTTCCAATCCCTTTTTAGATTAAGGAAGCAGGCTAAACCATTTTAAAGGTTAGTTCAGCCTACATAGCAGAAGGGGAAGACTAATACCTCAGGCACAATCTAATCCTCAAAGCGGTAGCCTATAAAAGGGATGTGGCTTCTTAAAACTGTGCCAAGATGGTACAACTGAGTCCATATTGTATTTTAAAAAGGCATGTGGGAAGGGCTGCAATAAGATCATCTCTTTGGAAGACAGAATTTAACATTTTAAATAACTAAGAGCTTAATTTAGTCTGGCAACACATATTTTTTTCCTGCCTCCTACAACTCTATCACTATATCATCTTACACTCCAATTATCTGTTAATGACAAACGTGCTCAGACCCCTGGAGGACTGTTTTCAAGACATACTGAACAATGGGCAACATGCCTAAAATGATCTCCAAATTACACTTAGCTTTTTGAAAGAAACTCAGCTAGAAATGATTTCTGTAAGACAGAAATGCAAAACACATCTGCAGAATAATAATAAAATGATAATAATAAAATAATAATAATAGGTTAATGTTTATAAGGATTTTTGAAGATAGATGATTATGATGGAAAGACATTTCTAAGGTGATTTGTTCTTTTTATTTTTTTATTTATAGCACACTGCGAGTGTACTTTTTGCTGTACAAACACATGGAAATTTCCTGCACTGCATTTATAAAATAATGTTTCAGTCCTGCAAAGGAATATATGCAGGCAATCCCTTTGCAGGATCAGAGTCTAAATCCCACAATAAGGGCAGCCAAGCTCTGCTCAGGAAAGGTATTGAAGGAGTGTAGCGGTGCAGAAATAGCTTTTATGCTACTTTTGTGCACTCTGATCACCAGAATTGCCAAGAGCTAGTTTAAAGCTACCCAAAACCTACTGTACCATCTTCTGGCTCATAAAGATCCTTGAGAGGCAGTTATATCAATTAGGGATTATCTTTCTGCAGTAGCACTCTGGCCATGCCACTCCCCATAGTCACACTCCTGACATGTTCTTTACACTGAAACATGCAGTGTAGGTGCAGGGTGGGGCACAGAACTTTACATCCCAGCATTTCCCCATGTTGGAACAGTCAAATGTATGGTTTCACTGGCTTTCCCACGTGTCTGAGCTTCAAGCAGAACTGTGCCAGCCTATATTATACACTGTAAACGACTTTAATTTGAAAGGGCGCAGACTTCATCTTTGAGGAAATGAACATTGAAAGGCTTTGTGAAATAAATTGATTTTAATGAGGTATATTTTACTTAGTAGGTGATAGGAAGCCCTTTACAAGAAGAAGCAGTTAGTTCCCAAATGTGAGGGAAGGCGTCATGCAAATCAGAGAGACGGACAAAAATGGAAATAGGTAAAAAAGAGTCTGGGAAGACCAGAGGAAGTGGCGAGAGAAGGAGGAAATGAGAGCAGAGATGTAGGTGGGGAGAAGTTATGAGAGCTTGATAGTGAAGTCAAGCTGCTTCAACCCTATGCATTTGAAGAGGAGAGTGATACGGTCAGAATGGCAGGAAAGAAAAATGAGCTGAGTTATTTGGGATTTCCTAGTATTTGTTTTAAGGCAAGTATCCCTGAAACTATTTGTAATTTGGGCTTGATGTTACTGGAAAGCCTTATCTCTGAACTTTCAAGTATTTTGAATTTTATATCATCTTTCTGGTCTTTGTAGAGAAGTTGTATAAATGATATTGTAACTTAATTTAAGTTAGTTGGCTTCTTTCTTATGTCTCTTCTGGTCCTACAATATGCCATGTTGTTAAGGTATTGAGTGATATCCCAGTAATTAGGGTAAGATAGCTAAGCAAGCAATAGATTTGACCTACCTATGGCCAGTTAAGATAAGTGATATATCATAATTTGGGAAATTATTGGGGGCACACTTAGAAACAAAAGAGCCAAACATTATCCGTACTTAAGGACCCATGGTTTTAAAAAGGCAGCTATAATGAAGAGAGGGAGTTGGAGAAAGCCCTGGCTGTGAATAGTTAGGGAACAAAGGCACAGAGTCAGACTTGTCAAACAAAAAGTAGCAATGGCAGTTAGGACAGTTATCAGGGAATATTCTCAGTTTCGAGTGAGTTCTTGACTGGAGAAGATATGAATGGGCAGGCTATGTTCTGCAAATAGGGCCTCAGATATCTGGCATATAAAAGAGACATGGATATGAAGCCAACATCCTTCCTCTTTCTTCAAGCATGCGAAGGACAGCTGTCAGTGTGTTCAAAAAAAAATTCTGTCCCAACGTAATCATTACAACTAGGGCACCAGAAACGTAAGATAATTCACAAAATGCAAAGTAACCTCTGCATAGAGCTTAATCAAATCCATCTGATGGATTTGAGCAAGTCAGGCAGACAAGCTGAAAAAGGAAATAAACAGAGGGGAGAGGAGCTCAAGACCGAAGAATGGTCTAGAGAGAAAACCAGAAGATAGTCTTATTTGTTTCTTTAGTAACAAGGGGAAAAGTCATCACATTTTTTCATTGGCTGATGGACTTGTGGCAATCACTTGTACCACTCAAAATATCAATAAATTCCAGGACCATCAAGTACTGTTCAACAAATTTGTTAATTAATTTGTAAATGGTCATCATAAAGAGCCTAACCCTCAGAGGTGCTGAGCACCTTCAATTCTCACATTGTCAATTTCTCTGTTGACATGAATTAATGCAGCTCTATCAATGTAAATTAAGATGTATCAGTTTACACCAGCAGGGAATTTCGCACTCAGAGCTGGTCTATACTGCTATGCAATTTCGGCAGTAATCGAAGGGAGATATGCAAAGTACTTAAAATATTTTTCATATCTCACTCCAATTGCCTACGTTTCTCTTACTGGGCTGTGTTCAGTAGCCTGAGTCAGAGGGAAACCCCTACTCTCCAACTCAGGACTACTCCTTCTGTGGGGGTGGTCTTCCAGTGTCGGCTTTCTGATCAGCTGAGTGGGTCTTCACAGACCTGATCAGTCGATCAGGGAGATCAATCTGATGGTGGCGAGTTTGCTGCTGTCAGGGAAGACAAGTCCTCAGACTTCAATAAGTTTTCAAGGTTCTCGGCACCTTCCAGAGCTAGGTTCATAATGTATCCTGAGAATGGTTTTCCTCTCCATCAAGAACTTAAACAGAAAAATGTGAATGATAATTGGAAATTGTTTAAGAACATTTTACCACATGTCCAAAAACCCACAATCCCACAATCTAGGAAGAAGGCTGCACTGATTAAAAAGCCAACCTGGGGAAAAATAGGGAGGAAATAAAGACAGCTGTAAAAAATAAATATTTGTAACAAATGGAAGAAAGGGGGAATTGATAATAATGAATATAAAGCAGAGGTTATGGATTGAAGAAAATTGATTTGGGGAAGCAAAGGGCAACAGGGAGAAATCTATGACCAGCAAAGTTATGGTAAATCAGAAGGAGTTTTTAAAATAGATTAGAAAGAAAAAGAATGCTAACAGTGTTATTCATCTCCTACTACATGGAAGGGGTAGAATTGTCAGTAATAATGCAGAAAAGGCAGAAGTGTTCAATTTATTTGTCTGTTTTGCATTTGGGGAAAGACCAGACAATGTAATGATGATATATAATTATGGTTTTCTATTACAATAGTAACTCAGGATGATGTTAAACAACAGCTACTAAAGTTAGGTATTTCTAAATCAGCAGGTCCTGATAATTTTCATCCAAAATTTTTAGATACCTGGCCAAAGAGCTCGCTGGACCATTAACGCTGATTTTCAATAACTTTTGGGACACTGCAAAAGTTCCAAAAAATTGAAAGAAAGCTAATGTTGTGTCAATATTTTTTAAATGGCAAATTGGATACTTGGGTAATTATAGACCAATCAATCTGACATTGATCTCAGCAAAAATAATAGAATAACTCATGTGGCACTCGATTAATTAAAAATTAAAGGAAGGTAAGATAATTAATGCCAATCAACATGGATTGATGGGAAATAAATCTGGTCAAACTAATTTAATTTTTTAAAATGACTACAAGTTTGTTTGATAAAGGTAATAGTTTTGTTGTAAAAGATTTCTGTGAGGTATTTGAAATGGTACTACATGACATTTTGATTAAAAAACTCAAATGATGCAAATTAGCGTGAGGCATATTAAATGAATTAAAAACCTAACTGACCATTCTCAAAATGTAAACTGTAAACACCATCAAGCAGGTGTCTTTCCAGTGGGATCTTGCAGGGATTACTTCTTGGCCCAACACTACAAAATATTTTTATCAATGACCTGGAAGAAAACATAAAGTTATCTTATATCTTCAGAAGAGATAAAAAATTGGGGAAGTAGTAAATAATGAAGAGGACAAGTCACTGGTACAAAGCAATCTGTATTGCATGATAAGGTGGGCACAAGCAAACAATATGTGTTTTGATACAGCTAAATGTAAATGTATACCTCTAGGAATGAAAAATACAGGCCATAATAGCAGGATGGGGGGGGGGGGAGAATCTATTTTGGGAAGCAGTGACTCTGGAAAACATTTGGGGTTCAAGGTGGATAATCAGGTAAACATGATTCCCCAGTGCAACACTGTGGACAAAAAGTTTAATACAATCTTTGGCTGTCTAAATGGAAAAGCGTCCACACTGGGCTTAGGTTAACCTAAAGAAGGGTTAGGTCGACCTACCCCACAGTTCTTAGTAAGTCGACTCAAGCTTTCATTGAGTCAACTTAAGGAAGTTCTTAAGTCAACTTAATGAAAGTCCAGTGTGGACGCAGCTTTGTTTAAGTCGACTTAAGCCTCCTTAAGTCAACTTAATTTGCCAGTATAGACATAGCCTTAGAGATTAACAAAAAAATTTTTTGAACGTTAAGTTTTCGTGGACTGGAATCTCTTTCATCAGATGCATCTTTAGGAACAGATTTTGTTCAAGGACTTTTGAGAGAACTGTATACTGAAGATTCTGATGTCTTGCACACTCAAAATTCAGTGAAAGTTATGGTGAAGAATTCAGCACTGAGTCCTTAATTTCTAATTTCTATGTAGCTAGGAATTCCTAACTATATATGCCATATCCAAAGCTCAAAAGTACTTGGCATACCATCCTTGTAATTTTAATTAGTGCAATTATAATGGATTCTTATATTATACTTTAAGCCAATCCACATATTGCCTGATTGCATCCATGTACTGCTAGTAGTACATGTATCACAGCCTGAGAATGGCAGAGTTAATTTTTAATAACCCTCTTTCTCTGTGTAAGTAACTATGACCTTTTTCTCACTTACTATTGGAATATTCTATCATTCTCCATTGTGACAGCAGACCCTCAAGCCTGATAGCATATAGTGGGACTGGGGAAGTTACATCCCTTCTTCATTGTGGGAGCAAAAGCCACAGAATAAAACTCCAAAAGAGCTTAGGGTTTGTGATGGGAGGAGTGTAGCGTCAAGATGGTAGCTGAGTAGAGTGGAGGAGTCTGGGCTTATATATATTTTCTAAAGTAGTTTTATGAATGCTTTGGAAAAAGAAGGAACCACAAGTTGTTAATTTTAATGAACCACACATATTGAAGCAAAAATGTTCTTGTTTTTCTGTGAGAGACAAGGTGGGTGAAGTAATAAAAGTTTATTTGATCAGCTTCTGTTGGTGAGAGAGACAAGCTAAGTTTCGAGCTAACAGAGAGCTCTTCAGGTCTGGGAAATGTGCTCAAACGGTATGTCTACACTGAAGTTAGAAATCTGTGACTGGCCTTTGCCACCTGACTCAAGCTGAGGGGCTTTGGCCAAGGGGTTCTTTCATTGCCCTCTCAGATATTACCTCATCCTACCTGTCTGGCTAATATTCTTGGACTAACACAGTTATAACTACACTGCATGCATATTTCCAGGGACTAATTAAGATGAAGTGGCTCATTAACATCTCTCCAGTCATGGAGGGAGAGAGGAAGGGAGGGGGGAAAAGAGGCGCTTGGTGGTGGTGTTAGTGAGTTATCGATTGTTGTAGTAAGCCAGAAATCCAGTCTCTCTAGTCTGTCCAGGATTTTCAGTATTAGTTTTATGCAGTGGAAAAAACTGTCACTTAATTGAAAGAGCAATGCACTTTTGTGGGATAGTTCCTATTGAATTTCACAATTATGCACATCCTGGGCCCTGCAGAATTTCTAAACGTCTCGAGATATAAGGCAGTGATGTTTTTACAGTCCTGCCCAAGTCCCTGTAGAGTATAAGTCTCTGTATTGATTGCTGTGGGGATTGTAAATTTCATGGGGATTGGGACAGGATAAACAATCTCCATCCCTTAGTGGGGAGGGCACTTACAGGAAGTTTGTGGGAGGAAGCTGCAGTGAACTACACAGAGGGAGGAAGTAGAGGGTACCTATAAGGGGGAAGAAACAGAGGCACTTTTGGGACCTGTGAGGGCAGAGAAGCAAAAAGCACAATTTCCATAACATGTCACAGGTTTTGTAACATAACATAGACTGAGACAGCTCCATTCCAGTCCCTTAGATAGACGTTTCATAGTGGCCTTTTGGAGCCTAGAATCCAACTGTGCTGGACCGTACCCAGGACAGTGAGCCTGAGGAAGATTGCTTATACATAAAGGCTGCTTAGTCAGGATCAGAAGCCATCTACTGGGACAAATACATTATACGGTTTCTACTCTATGACATATTATCAATGTCACCTAAGGACAGCTGGCACCAATCAATTCTTGTTTATAAATGAGTGCCCTTTATAGTCTGTGGATGAACTATTCAAACAGAAAGAGAAGTATATAATACAAACAGTCTATAAAATCTCTATGAATATATTGACATTTAACTATTGTAGTTAAATCAAGATTTGTAAATACAGAAAGCGGGTGAGTGATGAAATCATTGCCAATTAAAACGAAAGGATGACATAGTATCTAGGATATACTCGCCAACAATATTTCTTGATGATATTCATAAAGCACATGAGGCAAATTACCCCTGAATGCTCAAAAATTCGAAATATTTCTTCTGAATGATTTTTATCTAATGCTGCTTTTGTCATTACAAGGACCATTAATGCTAGCGGCTGAGCAACTCCAGGAGGGTGCAGTTGTCTTGAGGTTATCATGTGCCACAGGGCTCAGAGGCATTCAACTGTTTGCTGCGTCTCAATTTCATCTGTATATTAAATTTGAAATAAAATATTGCATGTTAATATATTGTAAAAGTTGAGGCTTTAATGGTATAACAGTGAGAAAATTCAGAGTTAGATTCCCACAACACTTTTAAGTGTGTGGTTGCACATACATGCACAGTAAGAGCAGAGAGAGCCACTGAAAAAATGTATGGGAAATTTTAGCAAATTCTAAGGACATTTGTCACTAAAAATTGCACAATTTTTTGTAAAACCTGTAGGTAAATGGAAGTGGACTTTTCTGAATTTCACTCTGGATAAGTATTAAAAATACATTGTTCTATTTTCCCTGTCCATCTCTGCAACCAGGTGCCTCTCTGTTTCCTCTTGCACAATTTTTCCCACCTGAATCCCTAGAGAAATACTTCTCTTCTCCACAGATCTTTCCTTTCACAGATCTCCTCCTTTCCAAAGGATTTCTACCTCCTTCATCCATACCCCCCCCTCCAATCTAAGAGATTTTCCATCTTTTTCTATATTTTCCCCTTGCAGACAAGAGGAAAGAAAATGATCCCTCAGGATTTCTCTTTGCCGTAGGCCATTTGCCTCAAATGCCCATAATTTTAGAAGAATTTATGAAACTTCTTGAGAAGGCAGACATAATCTAATGAGACTTTACTCATTTGGCGAGAATTTATTTTTTACAGATTTTGGCTGAAAATGGCTCATAATGGAAAACCATCAAAAAATCAGGCTATGATAAAAATATACAGGAAAATGGAGAGGGAGCAGCAAGTGGTTAACTTTTTCTCTATACTGCTCTTCCAACAAATTTGTGTGAATAAATTGAATTGTATAGTGTCTATGTTTAAACTACACATTTTTCTATATGTACATGTGTCCTATTTTGTCTGATTGCATATCTACTGTGTGATTGATTGTATATATGAGAAATGGCAAGTCCCCCACAAGTTCTGCAGGCTGGCTTTTGGTCACTGTGACACAAAATGAAATGCATTGTAATTATTTGCATTACTGTAGTGCTCAAGAGCCTTGGTCATGGACCAGGACTCCACTGTGCTAGGTGGTGTACAAAAACAGAACAAAATATGGTTCCTGCCCCCCAAAGAGTTTACAATTACCAGCTACCCTTCTGGAGCAGTTGAACTGGCGCATACAAGTTAAGTGAGGGGCAGCCGAATAAAGTCAGAGATTCCAGTGTCAGGTCATCTAATCTGATCACTTTTATAACACAGGCCCTAGAACTTCCCCAAAATAAAGCTTAGAACACATCTTTTTGAAAAACATCCAGTCTTAATTTTAAAATCATCAGTGATGTAGAATCTACCAAAACCCTTGGTAAGTTGTTCCAATGGTTAATTACTCTTGTTGTTAAAAATGCACACCTTACTTGCAGTCTGAATTTGTCAAGTTTCAATTTCCAGTCATTAAATCTTGTTACACTTTTATTAGCTAGATTGAAGAGGCCACTATTAAATATTTGTTCCACCCATAGATTGTGACCTGATCATACTTTATTTAACCTTCTCTTTGTTAACCTAAATAGATTGAGTTCCTTCAACCTATCACTATAAAGCACATTTTCTAATCCTATAATCATTCTCGTGGTTCTTTTCTGAACTGTCTCCAATTTATCACACTGGAACTGGAATCTGAATTGAACACAGTATTCTAGTAATGGTCACACTAGTGCCAGATACCAAGATGAAATCATCTCTTTTCTCCTAATCGAAATGTTTGTGCATCCAAGGATTGCATTAGCCCTTTTGGCCACAGCATTGCGCTAGGAGCTCCTGTTAGTTGGTTATCCACCATGAATCCCAAATCTTTCTCAGAGTCACTGGTTCCCAGGATAGAATCCCCCATCCTGCAAGTATAGCTATGTTCTTCGTAGATGTAAACATATACATTTATCCATATTAAAATGCATATTTTTTGCTTGCACTGAACTTTACCATGTGATCCAGGTCGCTCTGGATCAATGACTTATCCTCTTTGTTATTCCCCTCTTCCACTCCCCCCCAGTTTTTTTGTGTCATCTACAAATTTTATCAGTGATGATTTAATTTTATCTTTCAGGTCATTAATAAAATGCTAAAAAGCTTGAGGCCAAGAACCGATCACCACGGCACTCCATTAGCCACACATCTGTTGGAAAATGATTCCCCATTTACAATTACATTTTAAGTCCTATCAGTTATCCAGTTTTTAATCCACTTTATGTGGTGCCATGTTAATTTTATAGCTTCCTAGTTTTCTAATAAAAATGTCATGCAGTACCACGTCAACTGCCTTACAGAAGTTCAAGAAAATTACATTAACAGGATTACCTTTTCCAAGCAAACTTGTAATTTCTTCCAATAAAAATATTGTTAGTTTGGCAGGATCTATTTTCCAAAAATTAATGTTGATTTGCATTAACTACATTATCTTCCTTTAATTCTTTATTAATTGAGTCCTGTACCAGTTGCTCCAATATCTTAGCTGATATCAATATGAGACTGACAGGCCTTAATTATCTGGGTCATTCTATTTCCCCTTTTTAAACATTGACATATCATTAGCTTTCTTCTAGTCTTCTAGAAGTCCCTATTCAAAACTCATTGAAAATTGACATTAAAAGGTCAGGGAGCTCCACAGCCAGGTCTTTTAAAACTCTTGGATGAAATTTATCAGGACCAACTGATTATAAAATGTCTAACTTTAGTAGCTAACTTTAGTAACATCCTCCTAAGATACTAGTGGATTGGAAAGAATATCAAATGATATGACTACATCATCTGCTTTTCCCCTAAATATAGAACAGAAATATTTATTGAACACTTTTGCCTTTTCTACATAATTATTGACAATTCCACCATTTTCATATTGTAATCAATTGATATCATTGATAGGATTCCTTTTGTGCCTATTCCACTTTCAAAAACTCATTCTTATTGTCTTTAACTCTGCTAGCCACAAATTTCTCCTGGTGTCCCTTTGCTTCCCTTATCAATTTTCTATAGTTCTTAACTTCTGGTTTATATTCATTACTATCAACTTCCTCTTTTGTGTGTGTGTGTGTGTGTATTTTTCTGTGTGTGTGCTTTTTCCATGCATGTGGGTGAGTGTATGGAAAAAAAATAGCTGCCTTCACTTTCCCTTTCTGCTGGTCAGGGTTTTGGGGGGGATATCTTGTAAAGAGTTTTTAAACAATTCCCAATAATCATTCACATTTCTCTGATTAAATTCTTCCTCCCAACTGATTTGTCTCATAATTATTTTCAGCTATGTAAAATTGGTCCCGTTAGAGCACCAAGTATATATATGGGCTTGGTGGGCTTTACTCTGTTTGCACATTATGAATGTGATCAAGTCATGGTCATTTGTGCATACGTTACTATTAATTTTTAGTTCTGAGATCAGTTCCTCTTTACCTGTAAAGATGAGATGTAATATAGAATTCCCTCATGCTGAACGCAACATTTTTTTGAATTAGGAAATTGTCATCTATAATATTTAGAAATTCCAAGGATGTTTTACTACTGACCGTATGAGAACTCCAGTATATGTCACTCACGGGGCGGATTAGAGGCCGCAGGGCCACTGGGCCACCCCCACCAGTGGCCCCCTCCTACCTGGGTCCCCCCACCCTGCCTGGGACACCCTCCATCACCTCCCTTCCCCCTCACCAGCCTAGGGCACTGGCCCTCTGTGGGCAGGCCAGTGCTGGGGTCAGCCCAGGGGTGAGGCAGAAGCGCAGAGCCCAGCCTCTGGACTCCCCTTTCCCACTCCCTCCCCAGTGCCAGCAGGGTGGAGGGCCCCTACATTGTGGTGAGCCCCTGAGCATGGGCCCAGTTGGCCCGTGCGGTAATCCGCCCTTGGTCACTCAAATTGAAGCCCACCATGATCATGCAGCTTTTTTTCCTACACACTGTAGATAGGAGTGTAAGGAGCTGGTCATCCTGTTCCTTAGTGTGATTTGGTGGGCTACAGCAGACATCAACTAACACCCCGTGTTATGGTGTATTTGTTAGAAAGACAACAGAGTCTTGTGGCACTTTTAAAGACTAACAGATTTATTAATCGCATGAGCTTTCGTGGGAGAAAATCCCACTTCGTCAGACGTTTCAAAGCGTCTGACGAAGTGGGATTTTCTCCCACGAAAGC